>JALBCR010000148.1:0-119199 GCA_030710515.1 Abscondita cerata
TGTTATTACTTCGTTCAGTTACGTATTGCTAAAGTATATGGTTCTGATAAAATATCTCACAATATTCATAATCTGCTACATATTTGTGGGGACGTGCGGAAGTATGGTTGCTTTAGATTTCTTTAGTGCCTTTAAATTTGAAAATTATGTCACAAATAAAAAATTTTTACGTAAAAGTGACAAACCTTTACAACAGCTAGCAAATCGGTATGCTGAATTTTCAAGTGCAAAGGATATATCTTACCAATTGAATCATGAACCATCTTTAAGAGTCCCATGTTCTACACCCAGTACAAGTTTACAATTAAAGGAACAGGAATATAAAATTTATGATGGCAAAAATAAATATTATTTAAACTGTGAAGATCCGAGCAATAATTGTTTATTTTAAATAATGATGAAATGGTGATAATTCATAAAATTATTAAAAATTTGGAAACAAATGAAATAAAAATAATGGGGCAAAAATTGTATCAAATAGATGACATACAATACACCCTGTGCATCTTCAGAGCTTGGTATTAAAGTCGTGAGCTTGAGTCCAGATTTACATACATGGAACTTAGATGATCTAAAACAAAATGTGGAAGTAGGACTCAAAAATGGTTTTGTTGTAGTACCACTTATAAATAATGAATTATGAAAGTTTACCTAATAATTTGTTCCAATTAACTTTAATTAAGGTATGCGTTTACATTTAAATTTTTTTGTATTAATATTTACAGACTTATTCTGTGGTAGAATTCGAAGACAGGATTCAAATGGTTCCAACATTTTGGATTTTTATGAAAATGAATGCGGGTTTTCCTGGTGGCCAGCCTTTACTAATCAAGCAAGTATCGACAAAGCCATTATACAGAAAACAACGCCAAACACAAAGAATTGTCATTGGACAAAACATAAAGTTTTAAGGAAATTCTGTTCTGCAGGTATCTATAACTTTTTAATGTAAGATAAGTTACCTACTTGGTTTTCATATTTTGTTGTCAACAATTTGAAATTTTTGTATCATATTTTTCTGCCCTTGCATGTATGACCATGGAAGTGATTTGATAATTTTAACATTTGAAACAAAATTCTCGCTCTTGAGACAGAATATTTGTGAATTGTGAATTCTTGTGAATTTTGCATGTATTTTCATTCAATATAAAGTAACATAATGAATACTATGGTACTAACAATTTACAATCAAAGTTTGGTATTTTCATCAGATTCATATCAGTCTGGAAAGAAGAAACTGTTACTGGCTGAAACTACTTCAGACATAGATTCTTCTGATGCGGACGTGAAGAGTATCGACATAAAGACATGCAGTAAGAATAAATTCTTCAGATTCAGAAATCGACAGTGAACCAAAACAGAATTAAATCGTTGCCAAGTCCTCCTAAAAGAGTGAAAACATTTTGGTAGGAAAGGATACTACACTAGTTCCCCAAGGGAGTATCGTCAAACTCTTGACATAGTAAACAGAAACCTTTAATAATGACACCAGTGATACTCTAAACGAGTTCCAACATCAAGAAGCAAATACAAGTATGAGCGATGATATAACTTTAGTATCCACGCCAAGGTCTACCCAACGAAATTCTAAAAATACCTGCATTACAACAGACTTATAGAAATAGATGAAACTGAAACGGGTAAACTAATATTTTACTTAAAGTACTAGCGTAAATCTAAATTATGATTCTGTTTAGAATTTCGTAGGAAGTATTTCGGAAATTAAATTATATAATACATAAGATACATTACTTAGAAAAAAAAGATGGAAGAAACAGACAATAAAAATTCGACATCATCTGAAGATGTCTGCCTCGATGACGCCAACATTACGTCTCTTTTTCCTTTGAAAACGGAGGTTGAATTAAACAGCATCGAGGAAAAACTAAAATTCCGACTCTACGTTTTCAAAAAATTGGTAAGGATTTGTGAGATTTATAGTAACCTTTATTATAATTGCTTTATTTAGCAACAAACGAGTCAGATTACTATTAATACTATTTTCATATTGTTTTTGTGCAATATACAATATTGTTATAGGTTCATTAAGGCTAGTGATGCCGATTAAATAAGTGTAAATCAGTTTAGGTATATAAAAATTTCGGTGTTTTTTTATTTTTAAAGACTCCAACAGCTTTTTGCATTTTGTGTTTAGAAAATGTCTAGATTAGTAGTAATGAATTTTCGGGTTAAGATGAGCAAGTGAACTGCTTCTTTTTATACAAAAAGTATTTTAAATCAATTATTTTATTTTTATTACAGGTAAATTCTTTGAAAGGGATTGGTGGAAACGATGCTCACGGGTGACGGTGAACATTTTACGCCGGTTATTTACAAATGCCCTTGCAAATAAATTCAGCTTTCAAGGAAAAAAAAAGAAGAGACCATTGAAGGATCTTAATCTGCTGCAGGTTATTATTAAAACTGTCAGACTTCAATTTCCAAACGAAACTGAAATGAGACTAGGCAATATAGTTGCCAACTGGTTGACCCAATCCGGATTATGGTTAAGCAGGGAATTAGAAAGTAAGTTGCTAATTTTGTAGTTTTAAAATCTAAATTTAGATTATAAAAGGTCAAAATAAAATAATTACTAATATTCGTTTTTTTGCAGAAAAAGAATTAGCTACTACCACGGAATGAACATTTTTTTTAGTTACGTATTATATTTTATTATATTATTATTATTTTATTAAGGGAATAAAACAACTTTTATGGTTATTGCTTTTAGTGTTTGATACAAACTACCTCTCTATATACAGACATTTTGCCTATAATAATGCTATAACGAAGAAATCTTTCAGAAACGTTTCTCATAATGTTCGTTCA
Organism: Abscondita cerata; assembly: GCA_030710515.1. Lineage (NCBI taxonomy): Eukaryota > Metazoa > Arthropoda > Insecta > Coleoptera > Lampyridae > Abscondita > Abscondita cerata. The sequence continues at coordinate 2,830 of JALBCR010000148.1, forward strand.
TACTGCTGAAATGTATCTGACATCTTAAATATGATGTGCCAGAAATGTTTCAAGTATTGCACTTTTGGAAATATGTGCGGACATTTTCATCTGTCTGAAACATTTCGATTATGTTTCAGATATCTTTCGTAACATTCCAGAAAGATTATGTATGTTTCATAGAAACGTTTCTGACATATCAGAAACCAAATTGTGCTATCTGGGTACTAGAGGTTTATATTACAAGGACATCTTTCGGAAGATGATGAAGATTTTAAAAGCTAAGAAATTTTAAAAGTGATGAAACAGGCAATATTACGGAGCGAAGTCAAAGTCCGTTCCGTCTGTTGTTGACTATGAAAATATCATCCTGTTAGCACGTTTGCAAAATGTATAATGTGCAGATCTATTATAATCAGCCGTTGATTCACTAACCTATAGTTCATTCAAAACACCACAACTAAATATGCTACACGGAAGCATACTTAGATACAAATTTGCATTCAGCGGATTTTAACTTTTGTCGCGTTTATCAATGTTACTTCTGGCTTTGTGGTGCAATTTTAAAACTTAATTGTGTTCTAATTCTCGCTGAATATTGCGTTTTATAAATCAAACGCATTGAATTTACGTTTTATTCATTGGCCCACCGTATCAGTGTTTATTATATTACGTAATCGTCACACGCTCTTCGTGACAAATTTCTTTATCTGAGCTTAAGGCAAAAATCGTGAACGGGATTTTTTATCCAATTAATATTATTGCAGGTATTTATTTCCGAATACTGCAATAAAACATAGTAATTACAAACACATGGTTCTAGCCCCCCTCTTCGAGTCTACTTTAGGAAATCTCCAAACATAATAAGCAATTCATAGTCGGTAACCAATTTACTTCATCAAGTGAATGACAGATATAAGAACAGCATTAAAAAATGATTTTTTGCCATCCAAAGAAAAAATAAGAAAAGTCACGTGCCGAAAAAATAATTGGTAAAACCACAGAGTCAGACAAACTCTTTATCCCGCTGATAAACTTATTAGAAAAAAACTTTTTTTTAATTTAAATTGTAGTTTCTCAACCTTACTTTTGTAGAACCCTCAACAAAACTACAATTTTATTTTTCAACTAGATATGTACTGTTATCCCTTTCAAGGCACTGATTTCAAAATCCATTCCTATTTCTAAAAACAACTAGAAAAATGCGTTAAACACTAATTTATAAACTTGATGAGTCATCAGCTTAAACTATTTCATACATTCGAGTATACAAAAATGCCAGTAAAATCTTGGAATTTGCAAAATGGTTTAGAAACCCGAAAAGGTACTATTTGCCACAACTTTATTATTTCAAAAATGCAGAAGTTGACAAAAACAAAAATACTCGTGTTTTATAGACTATGAATAGGCCTTTGAACGATGAATCATATATTGTTAATAAAGGTACTGGGCATTAAAAATATCGATAAAATGACATCATCGTAATAAAGAACATTTATTGGAACCAAAAGTTACTATAAAATATAATGGCACAACAACTAAACATATCATTATAGAAAAGGGTAGAGACAAGGATGTGTCTTGTCTCTAGTACTGTTTAATCTATACTCTGAAATAATAACTCCACATGCGTTAAAAAATATAGAAGACGGTGGCAGTGAAAGTCAAATAATTAACAACCTTTGTTACGCGGACGAGACTGATGTAATTGGAAACAGTCCAAAATAATTTTCGTAAAAACAAAGATATTTCTAATGTTTAGAACTCTTGAACCACCGATACATCAAAATTTACGGAAGAATGTAGAAGTTGTAGAAAAATTGAAATATTTAAAAACCTGAATAAATAGTGACCAGAAATCAAGAACAGATCTCACGTCTAATCTGATAAAAATATTGTTAATTATTTTCCCATAATCACAAGTCTCAAATAACAGTGTATGAAATGCTACATATACTCCGATAACGAAGTGTGGACGTTAAAGGCTAGTTAGTTAGTAAGTTAGAGGCCAAATGTAGAAAAGAACTGTTGCAATTGATAAAACAAAGAGACGAAGGTCATCATAGTACAGGTCAAAAATTGAAAAACATAAAGAACCGGAGGACACAACCACTACTCAATCCTTTAGAATTTGCTGAGATTGTTGCATAAGAAAATTGTTCTAATAAAATATCGTCCACATATGCCTACAATTTTTTTTTTTAATCTGGATTTATTCGAAATTGCCAACCCGGTAACAGAAGCTTTTCATTTTCATTTATTTCGTCAAAAATATTATCCCCACCTGCAATTTAAACATGCAATAAATAAAGTAACGTATGAAGTCAGATGATCTTTGTTTTCTTTTTATTTCGATTCTCTAACCCGTGAAAATTTTTAAAATATTTGGATTTTCTGAAAAAAGTAAAAGTGAACCTACAATTTCAATTGTTTAGACACACAGAAATGTTTCTTTTTCTAATATCTTACATCCCTGTCTATAAATGTTATAAAAAGGACGAAATTGATTTATTAGTAGAGGACATTGCTCATTGTTTTTGTATTTAGGAACTTAAGACTGAACCTACACAAAACCACTGCACTCCAATGAAAACAAAGAAGTAGTTGGGAAAGTTGCGGACCGAGAATGAGGCCTACAAACGGCTGCAAAAAAACACTCTATAATTGTAATAATTACGATTTCCACCACCGAAGTCATTGTTAAAACAAGAACGTTTTCCGGGATTGAACCGTGTCGAAAAGGTAACCGTAGTTGCTAATGTAGCCACCTATCGTAGGGGCTTTATTATGGAGAGAAACTTAAAACAAACAAACGAAAGTTTAAGGTAGAGTAATAAAAGTCAGGTAATCAACTTGTAAACTAAGCCAGATTCTAGATTGAAGGAAAAATCGGAAAAAAAATGTGTTTGAAGACTCTGTAATTGTTTACATAAACGACATATTTGCAAAAAAACATTTCTAATGGATTATAGACTTAAGGATCTAGAATATCTTTCAAAATTAAATCCAAAATAAAATGATTTTATGCCAAGAAAGTTCTTAACTTGTCTCCGAAGAATTCACCTCATATCAGTTTTTCGACCATTTAAGGGGTTTAGAGTGTTATTAAAACTAGATTCAAAGCTACCCATTTTGACTAGAAATAGGAAAGCAATACGCTAACGACACTTGAAAAGACTAGTATTGTTTTTAGACTATTAAGTCAGGAATATATCTAATAAAAATACAACAAAAGATGTCACTGAAGAATCTGAATACATTCTCAATAATGTGCTGGTTGAATGGTTACAAAATATAGCAAACAAACAAAATATACAAAAAGGCAACGCTTGAGGTAGTTCGAAAAAGTTTTGCTTTACTTTGTACTTATTTCAACAAAATTGACTTTTATTAATGTGATTTTCTCTCCACCCACCATTGTGTCGCAACGTGATTCACAATTTGTCTTACAATTCTATCTATTATTTTCTGTTTTCTATTACTATTAGGGCACCCTGTATTTAAAATACCAAAATAATGACGTTTTAAACAATTAATTAGAAATTAAACCAACCCTTTCTCCGCCATCCAAGATGGCGATGAAACAGATTGGTTTTAGGGTGTCAACCTAAATTAATCGAGGAAAGCTTTTTCAAGGGGTAAGGAAAAAAAATATACAAAAATGGTGGGTCAATTCCTAAATGCAACGGGCTACTACCAATTTGGCATATCTGTATCTGAACAAACCGTTTGATTATATTTGTTCTATAAACTTTCATCAAAACACATTACTTTAGTCCTTCTAAAAGTATCCGGAATTTTATATTTTTCTAATTTTATTTATATATTGAAAAATTTTAACGAGATGCAAGTAATTGATCTACTGACAACAGGTCTAAAGGTTAGGGAGTTTTTAAGAATCTTTGGAAAGGTATTCAATTTAGGAGTTAATTAGTTATAATTAGTTAATTGTTTTTACTGATTTTGTTTAGCGGCATTTTGGAATAATTCCAAAATTACCATCATCTAATAACGTGAAAAACAAAAAATTAATTTTATGTAAGTAGTTGTATCATACTAACTTTTAATTATTTTATACCATTTTTAATTTCCTGATGAAGGATAAAAAAATGGCACAGGTATGAAGGCATAGACCAGTTTTGGGAAGACCGCTTAAGACTCGAAGAAACAATTTAAACGCTTTAGTGGTCTCAGGACGACAAAATCCAAGTCAAGAGTTTGAAAAATTGGCGAACAGATTTGGAAATAAGGAAGAATAAAAGTGTATCCAGAAACTGTCCGCACGTTATTGAAAAGACCAGGCTACATATCAAAGAAACCAAGAAAAATCGCTGCAATCACTCCACTATAAAGGCAACAAAGTCAACGTTTTTTGGGGATTTTTCCATCTTGGTGCAAATCACTTAAAATCTATCAGAGGAAAGGTTATCGTTCTAATTTCCAATTTCCTCTAAAATATGGTTTGGGATGCAATTTCTCAACAGGTTCTACACCTCTTGTATAGTTAAAGGAATTAATAATGAAAACTATTGCAAGATTCTAAATGGTTTTTTCTTGAAACAGCTGATGTTTCATATTCAGGGAGTGGTGTTTTCAGCAGGACAATGCAAGATGCCATACTTCTGTGTATACTTAAGCTTGGATGCAAGAACACCAACTGACAACCATTCCTTGCCAGCAGCTTCACTAGATCTTAGTCCCATTGAAAACATATAGGGACTAATAAAGACTGAAGTGGAAAGAGCAGCGCCACGAAAAAAAAAAGAATGTTTGATTCGGTCAGTTTACAAACCAAGACTATCACCGAACATTATGGCACTGACCTAGTTTCCGGTGTACCTGGACGTTTAATTAAGTGTTTAGAGTTAAATGGTGGTTGTATAAGTAAATAAGATGAATTATTTGTTAAAATTTTATAATTGATGTAATAAAATATAATGTCGAAAAAATTATATTTGTGATTTTTTTTTAGATACTTTCTAGACGGAATAAATAATGCAACTGATTACTGAACCAATGTTGTAACTGGTTTCATACGCTTTTCTTCTTCTTGTCACATCTGATTAAAATTTACACACATGGACTACAGTAAAAAGTAAACAGTACTTTTATTTCATATACTCATAGATAGATACAGCTTTTCACTCATAAGTTTCTCATCACAGAAAAGATAGGCATTCTATCATCAGGTGTAGAAACCATTCAAGTGTTTTACGTATTTGTTAGAATAGGACAGTATCTCTTTGCGTTCACAATACTCTTTACGCTCTTCTTATATGAGGATAAATGTACTCTGTCTGCAAATAAATCATAAGTTTCTCCTCTATTGAACCATTCAACGTATACTTAGATATTGGAACTTTGCTGTGATGGGTGATCGATGTAGTGGTTTAAAAGCATTCGTGTGATACGCGCTTTTATGTTGCAAATCGGCCACTTACTCCAAAATGTTTGTTTCGAACAAGTACGATATAGTATATACTCATTTAACGTGTAGAGAATCGTTATTTTCCTACCGAGTGTCGAAAGTAGCAAATATTAAAAACTTTTGCACTTTCGCACGAGTTAGGAACAGTATTTTTTAGACAACATAACTGAAACTAATTATTAATTTTCAATTTCACTGAGACAAATTCCTCTATAATCTGGATACTTTAAACCGTTGCTATGGTCATGTTGTTTATTATTTTAAATTGTTTCTTATTCTCGCTGTAAATTTCTGAATTTCTAAAAGTGTGTTATCTCCTCTAAACTGTAAACGATAAAATATTGATAGTGATCTGTAAACTCTGAAATATGGATAATGATGAAAATAGTATTTTGGAAGCAGCAAATGAAACCAGCCTCAAGTTGTTGCCCCTAAATCCCGTCAACGCTATGAGGAAGCTTATAGCAAGTTTATGGTGTGGGAAAGCAAAACAGGGTAAATTCTTCTTTTTTGTAAAACGTCCTGTTTGCGTATTTTGGAGAGCTGTCGAAAAAAATTGCCCCAAGCACATTATGGACGCAATTTTCTATGATAAGAAGCACGCTTATTGTTTACCAGAATACTAATATTAGTCAATATCCTAAATTGAAAGCCTTTCTGAAAAGAATGTCGCCAGACGGCAAATATTTGTTACAGAAAGTAAGTACATCCCTATAAACAAAACCCTTCATCAATTGAAGTTTCAATTTTAGGTAATTTTGGTGTTCGGAATTAGTGGAGCCATGCAAAGAAGAACAGTTGGTCCAATTAAAAATTGACGATTTAACTGATGTCGGTTCGGCCGTAATTGTAAAATTAGGTGACACTAAAAATAAAAGGATCGTGTTTTCACGATAGTTGACGAGTTTTATGGTATCTATCGCAAATGTGCTGCTTTTCGACCGCCAAATACGTCTGAACGTCGCTTTTTTTTTAATTATCAGCAAGCCAAATGCACTAAACAGCCCGTTGGAATCAACAAGATAGGTAGCATCTCAAAATTGATTGCTACCTACCTTGGTTTAGAGGAACCCGCATCTTACACGAGCCACTGTATGAGGCGATCATCTTCCACCATTTTTGTGGATGCTGGTGCTACGATTGAAGATCTGAAACGCCACGGTGGATGGGATTCTTCATCAGTGGCGGAAGGTTACATAGCAGAGTCTATTGGGCACAATATGCAACTTGCTTAAAACAATCACTTCGGCCGTTAAAAGTTTGTCAGAAACTTCGTCAGAAACCTCTCAGAAACTAATCCAATTACTGGTAACTTGAACAATGAAGCAGAATCATCCATCATGACAACTTCTTCAACAATTGTCAAATCATCAAATTTGGCAAAAATGTTTGAAAATTCAAATAAAAAAGTAATACATTTCAATAACTGCACATTTAATAATGTAACTTTCTAGTTCTATTAATAAAGATTTCATTCAAATAATAATTGTGCACAATTATTTAAAATAACTCTAATAATCTCGAATTTGTGTATAAACTATAAAACTAGAAAATTGACGATCGGAATAGGACTTCATCCATTGGCCAAATTCATATCATGCACCGTAAATGATATGAATTATTTCCACACTGGTCAGTGATATTTTGAAGTTTCGATCTCAGGTTGCTACTTTGATATGTGTCACTTTCGTGACAAGCCGTCTAAAAACAAATTCTTTTAAATGCCCGTTTAAAAAACCAAGTATGCGAGGGCAAGGATTCTTGATTATTGTTTATAGACAAGTTGCTCAAGTTATTGTTGACACAATTTTTTTTAAATTGCATTTATTTTAAAACTTCATGGATTATAGCATTCCATCCACGAGATTTAATTAGTTATAAACTAAGCAATGCCAATGCGACAAATTGCGTAAACCGTAAAAATCTTCAGTAAAAATGAAATTAAAATATTAGAAACAAAATTTATTAATAGAGCTAGAATTCCATCTTCCTCAAGTAGTACTACTAGTACCAAGATGGTTAGTTTACATAAAAGTCAAATAACAAATCTTTGGGTACTCTAACGAATGAATCTAATGAATCATGCACTTGTTGCACTATTACTTTAAATTTTTGCAGAAATACAAATGAATAATTAATCTCCAAATTCGTTAATGCGTTTATTTTTCTTTAATAAAAGTTTCGTTTAATTAGATTTAAATATTTTTTGAAAACGCATAGTGATTAAAAAATGTCAGTTTTTTGACGGTTGTAGAAAATAGTATAATATTAAATTAGTTGTATAAGCAATCTATTATTCAACGAGAGCAACCAGTTGAACAATAGACCCCTTATACAACGAATTTAATATAATTTTTTTTCATTTGCACTATTAATTTAATAAATGGGAAAAATTTCTTTGCTAAATACAGTGAACATGTATAGTGTGCGCTGCTGAAATATTATTCATTTCGTTTGGGTTGAATAATAAAATTATTATACCACGCAATTGGAGACAGTCGATTTCAATGCACGTAAGATTACATTAATCAAAATTAAAAAAAAACTCTTTTTAATTCGATAACAACATAAAAACATAAAATATTTAACGTTTCGTCTTTATCAACACGCTGAAGTCAAAGAAATTAGTGATCAAAACTGCTGGTGTAAGATAAAAAATTTTATTCCAAAGCATTTAAGAAATATTACATGTTTATTTAAAATTAATGAAAAACAAAATATTCCTGATGAGTCTAATCTTATTAATAAGAGTGTAAAGTTTTAAATTAATAGTTTATTTATTGTATTTAAAAAAAATTTATCGAAATTTTGTAAAAGTGTTTCAGTAATTTACGATAATTTTAATAATATTATCACACTTACAATAATCAATTAATCAATATTATGCATTCACGTAAACATAGTCAGTTCAGCACCGCATGATGTTAGAGGGTTGTGGCAATTGACATGAACGTCAATAATGGGGTGAATCATCGGTGATTTATTATTACGTTACACTGCAACTTTATTCAGAAAGTCAACGAATGCAATTTTATATACCCCACAAACTTTTATAGATTTATTTATTCAGAGAAAAACCCAGGTGTGTTCGATCAATTTATTCCCTTTGTTTTGTGCATATTAGCATGTCGAGCTGTATCCTTACATTTTATTGTTTAAAGTGAATATTTTAGGTACAAAATAATTTTCGTAAGCCGTACTAAAGCTTCAAACAGAAAGAAAATATTACTGGCATTTGGTGACAATCTCTTGGCTAATAACTTGGATGCTAATCTGCCGTAAAATTCTGATCCTTTAAAGAACGAGTTAATCACTTTTCAGATTCATTTTAAAACAAAATCTTTGTACTCTAGAAGAGAAAACTTTATCAGACTTTTGTAATTATAGTGTCTATCTACTTTCAAATCTTTAGAAATTTAATGGGTTTTCTTGATCTGTATTTGCAAATCTTAGGTTTCTCTATTATAACATTTTCATTAAATTAAATTAAGTTTTTTTATTAATTGTTTGTTAAACTTAAATTAATTCCACTAAGATTTTAGAAACGCTACACATTATTTTCTACTAAGAGAGTTGCTAAATATTTTTAAGTAGTTATAAGGGAAGTTTTAATATAAATTTAGAGAGTTTAAGATAAATTAAAATTGTAATTTAATTTCTTTTGTGAGTAATTCCAGTTTATATTTACTTGATTTGTATAAGATTGAAGCACAAATAAAAGCTTCTAAATTATACTTCTACATTAACAATTTGTCTTTTAAAAACTTTTAATAATGCAGTTTAATATGTTTGATTAGCTTTGAAATTTATATTTTATTGAAATTATGTAACGTTAAAGTTTGAATTAGATAAAAGCTATTTCGACTATTTTCAAATACTTTCTCGGTGCTACTACAATATAAAAAGTGAAATAAAAAAGTAAGAAGATTTTCATCATTTTCAAAGTAGAGTAGGCATTCGGAACTGTAACTTTTAAGCTTTGTTATATATTGTCCAAGAAGAAAAATGTATTAAAAATCAGTACATTTTCGACATAAAATGTTCGAGAACGAGTAATTTACTTCAATATTTTGCAGAAACCATCGAAGCGATTTATTAAATTGCTCGTTTGAACAGTCAAAGCTTTTATAAAAGTTTCTGTTAAAGCACAAACTACATAACTTTGTTCAGTATACAATTTATATTTATTATTAATTAATATAGGTAAGATTAACTTGATAGAGTTTTATGGTTCCATCCGTATCTCCTAAAAATTCTTGGATACGCATTTGTAGGTCCCATAGTCGGATGTACTTACTGCTCTAATTGTCAGTTTCATGTGGACTTTGTATGAATTTTCTAAAACCATAGGTTCGTATTTTCCACCTAAAATTTAAGAAATAATTGTTTTATCCGTACGTTCTGAAAAGCGCCTTACTTTGAGGAACAATCTCCCCTGTCTCTGGTCAATAGTTAATAGATTTAGGAAAAGCTTCTGAATGACAGTCGAGAGTTATTTGTTGACCCTCGTAGGCGCCCACCAGCTGGTTTTGTATCCAGATCATTGGTGAAACTACAACAGCGTTTATAAATAAAATTACTTTCATCGTGGTTGTTGGACATGACTCACAATGAACGATCAACATAATACGTTTACTAACAGAGGGTGGAACTCCGTTAGATGCAATGCACAGGTATGGACCCATCTGTTGTCTGCTCACCGAGATATATTTAATATGGGTCCATCGACGCTGGACACTGAAACAAGCGAAAATTTAAAATTATTTTGTGCTCACTTACATATTAACCATGTTCATGCAATATAATTTCATTCATCACTACGTGTTAGGGGATCGATATTTTCTATTATACGATATTTATACCCCCGAACATGATGTACACAATCAATCTGGAAATGCACACAACAATAAATAGGTGCTCGTAATCGATTAAAGCAAATCTGCATGCACATGTTGACAATTATGTTTGAAACTTTATAACAAAATTTTATTTGAAATCAATCAATTAGAAGATTTATGCATATTTATTAAAACGCTTTTATAGTTTTAATTACATCCAATTAATCCGTTTGACGAAATAATCGGACAAATATTTAATAACACTTAAATGCAAATTATTTTAATAAAATATTTACATTTTACAAAAAAATTGACCACATTGTTAATTTATTTCTATATACTTACGTAAGATGTACTAAATTATTAATGGGTCAATTACTTCTAATCATTGAGAATGCAAGTAGTTGAACATTAACGACAGTTAGGAACGCAGGGAGAATGTTGATTTCAAAGGAATATTAATTTGTAGTTTCATACCTAAATTACCCCATTTCAACTATTGTTGTTAACATACTTAGTGTGAAATTCATTCAAATGAACCACATACCTAATTTTTGTTTAATTAAACAAGGAATTAATTAAACAATCTTTTAATATTATTTGATAATATTTGCAAATCTGATGTTGATACAAAAATAAATAGACAAAGCCGATTAAGGTGAATTAAGAAGAATGTCGTTTAAAAATGAATGGAAGGATATAAAATTAAACATTAAACAAATAAAGATGATGTAGTTGAGACACGGAAGAACTATATTCAAGAAGAACTCTGTGAAGGAAATACCGATTGTAAAGGGTTACATAAAAAAAATTCGAGAGTAGTATTTTGTAAAAATCGTCAACGAAGAAAAACACTGTCAAAATTGAAAAATTATTAAACTTATCTTTCATGCAGATAAGATCCAAGTATTTTCTTTTTCATCTAGTTAAACTCAAAGCATGTTCTTTATCAATGTTGTCTCATTTTTAATCTAGACTTAAATTATCAATTCATCCCTTCCTTGGTCATCCAAACCTTTCATCTCAGCGATGGTTTAATCTTGTATTTTGTAATTTTTTTCTATAATTTGGTATAAAATAAAAGTAATTGAATTTCCTCAAAAAATATTCCAAGAAGTCAATTTAATTTTTTCTGTACAAACTATTGTAATTGACATTTATCGCATTTTGATAGTTCTTCGTTTTTATACTGTAAAGTCATCCTCAATTTTTTTAATAGCATTTCATAATTCTCACCATAGCAAATGGACCTTCTCAGTCATTGGAATTTTTATGTATTCAGCTACGATTAATCAAGGACAGCAAAATTCTGAGCTATTTAAAATAAAACCAGAAAGAGAAAAATAAAATATTCAGAAAAAAGAATCAGTGAAAAGTGATAAATAAAATAACAGATCAAAATTTAAAATAACGAGGGCGTGACTAGTCCGGTACGGTTTATAAAGCATTATTCCTTCTTAGAATCATTGAAAATTTCTCCCTTCTGGGAGCTTCTTTCAAAGCGTTGAAAGTTTTATTGAAATAAACCTATCTTTTTCATGTTGTTTTTCTTCCTGTGTTTTGATAGGAACGATACGTTGGCTATAACTTCATATAAAGACAGTGTTTTTAGCTCCGCCTTCGGCAGATCCTAAACAGGATTAATTCTTTATAAAAATGACCCAAAATAACAAAAACCAAAAAATAAAACGTTTGAAATTGCTTAGAACGTAAGCAGAATACAATGCCCTATTTAAAATATTTAAAATTTTCAAATTTTGAACCACCAAGAAAAAACGACGTCTTTCGAGGAGAGGATCAGGGTCAGTCGGACCAATAGAATAAAAAAATGAATAAACTAAATTTAGAAAAACTATGCAAAATAAAAAAAAATAGAAAAAAATGGCAAAACAAAGAAGAAAACATAAGAAAGTAACAAAGAATAGAAGACAAACTAAATAAAAAGAAGAAGTAAAACCAGTGAAAAGAAAACCTGAAAAAAGTTTGGACATAAACTAAACAAGCACTTCAGAAACAAAACAAAAAATTTTAAAATTAAATTGAGATCATTAGAATAAAAAGAACATAACTAGTTGAATAAGAAAATAACAAAAATAACACAAACAAATAAAAGCAGAAAACATACCAGATATAGGAGTCAGATCTTCACTAAAAACTTAGATAAAGAACAAGGACACGATGAACAAAAGAAGAAGATAGAAAACAAAAAAACACACGAAAAGGAAAAGATAGATGTATAGAGTAATTAGACGAGAAGTAACAGGGATAACAGGAAAAATTAAAATAGGAAAATGACAAATAAAATGACAAATCCAACAGAAACAAAAGTAACGGATGTGAAAATGAGGGAGCTAAGAAAATAGTCAATAAAACTAAAATAGGTCGTATAGAAAACACATCAAAGCTTAACTATAACAAGAACCAGTACACAGGAAAATAGAGAACACACAAATGGAATAGATTGGCAGACCAACTGCCAATAAAAGTGATGGAGGCTAAAAAATCTAACAAGAAGAAGAGTAGAAGACTAAGAACAACATGGCCAATTTTATTAATTGATCTTAGATAATCAAAAGAAAAACAGTGAAACATATAAGACAAGTGGCCAGCTAGTAAAAGAAATGGAATCTAGAAACAGATTACCACAACTTGATTTTGGATGGGGTACCATGGCAAGAAGACGATGATGTATTCAGCAAAATGTTCGTTGAGAATGAGATGTAACATAATGTGCCAATAGATTCTGGTAAGAAAATACGGCTCAATGTCACTAACACATTTAAACGTGAATTATATTTATTTGTTTATTTAATCGTATGGTACATTTTAAGTATTGTATTGTAATGTAAGTGTTATGTATGGTGCCCCAGAAGATCAGTATTAACTTGTATAGTGTGGTGACAAAACCGTGTGCAATTGTGGATTGGTTCGTCTTGGCAAAGCACTTGCTTCAAGGTTTAGAAAAACCACTAAAACCTAAACATGCCAAACCTTTTCCACCCCTAGTATTCATATGTAAACATTATAGAAAGTAAATAAGAATATAAAATATAAGAGCACAGCTATTGCATGACAATACATAATAGACCGGTTTAAGCGCCAGTCACGACAATGACGAAAAAAATAGGTTAAAAAAATAGCAAAACAATCTCATCTTTACAGTGTGTTTCCTGTAAAAGTAAAATATCGACCCTATTCCTGAAACAAATATTAGACAAGAAATCTGATTTGTCCTTACTTAATCCCTCAACACTAATTTGCAGAATATTTGTTGTGTGCTCTATGTTAGTATGTGATTGTGTTTTGTGAAATTGTGTTGTACAATTTTTCCTAATTATCCGGGAGGGTCTTGATAACCAGGTCCGGAAACCAAAGTGGTGATTCTCAGGAACAACATGTTTTTCTTGTTGACCATGGAGTACTGTAAGGTACTGATCACCTTCCATATTTTATATTTGCACAAAACCCTAAAAACACACACAAAAACTCTAAAGAAAATTGACGTACGTTTTGACAATTTGAAAAATGAATTATATACCAAATGCTAAATGAAAGACTGGAAAGCCAAATAAAATATAAGAATAAACAAAATAATAATTATTTTGTACAATACTGTAACATTAACTGAATGGACACTCACTTTTATCAAAAAGACAAAGAAAGTTATAAAAACGATCATTGAGGAAAAAACTTACTGCTTTTTACCGTTTATTTTATAAATGGGTATTATTTATAATAACCCAGATCTGATTAGATTTTGGGCATAATCTGTAGAGACAAAAGGGCCGATAACCAACATAGATTTTTGAATCTTTACAATATTTTAAAATTTTAGACCTTTTTAGTTTAAATTAAAGTAGTTTGAAATTTAATTATACACAATTTTGTTTAAACTATTTTTGAATAAATTAGTAATTACTGAGATCTACTATCACGTAACAGTAATTGTTTTAACTGTATCTTCACTAATATGAATTATACAAACAAAATTATGTGACAAAAGTTTTAATGTATAAAACTTTTGTTTGAACAATTTTTCTAAAAAACTGTGCGAGCGCGGTATCTCCTTTTGTCCCGACTTAAGGTAGAAAATAGCAAGTACAGTTTGTATAATGGCTTACCAGTTAGATACATTTAACAATTGTTGGCCGTTACTGAAATGTATAATTTAATTTAAAATTGCTTCGCCCTGCACTTTCTTAAAAATGAATTTTTTCTACAACGTATCAATTTTTTTACTGTCTTACACGTTTGTTCGTATCAGAACATTGTGGAGTTCTGCGCAAAACCCTTGCTTTATCATAGCATTTATATTTTTGGTTTTCTATTCGCATTCTCCACTCTCTTCACTCCTGTAATTATATTCTTATACCTTTTTATTACATTTTCCATTTTATCTACCTTCATCTTGTTAATTATTTTTTTTGTTAGACTTTATTGAGACTTGTCCCACGTTGTGCGCCATTATGCAACGTTTTATGAAATTTGTTTAATTATATTTAAGTTTTTTTTGAGATTTTACATATGCTTGAAAGCCTTTTTATAGTACATAGTAGTATCATGCAATTTTTTTCTTACAATAACATAATGCTAATCAGATGCATCATAATTTTTAATCTTCTTCATTTTCTGCATAAATTATGCAGAACAAATTTTATTAAAATTACAATTTTTTTTGTAAAGCCACGTTTGAGTACATTTTTATAACCTCATATCCGTACGCTTATATTACAAAATTGAGTGTCAAAAACGATATGTATCTGTTACGTTTTTAAGATTATACTCAAACACTACTGTATTCAGTACACATTCATATGTTCACTTATAAGAGAAATTTATCCACAAGCGTCAATTAGTGTATTTTATTAATATGTTATCAGTAACACTTCATTCTAAGACTGGCAATTTTCTTATCAAAATTAAGTAACTTTTTCAACAGTTCTCTTTCTCTGAAGAATCCCAAAAGGCCGAAAGATCAGGCGAGTGATTCTCGGTGTTTGGTTGCTATTGTTCAATCTCTTGCGATTTACAGCGGGTTGTTATTTTTACCAGCACTTAGTAGGCTATAATAATCAAACAATCGACTTATGTAACTGATTACACATCTGGCGACAAAGTTGCTTAATGCAAATTAATTTTCGGAGGTGTTACGATAGCACGAGACGATACTACATGTCGCATCACTAATTTGCTTTATCAATAATGTTGTTCTATTCGATTGTTATTGATAATTCATATTATTACTTAACACTAATTCTGCAACTAAAAATCATATCATCTACTTCTTCATCACATTGTTGCTTCCAAATATGATTTTAAACGTTCCTTTTGAATGCAAATTTTTCTTTCTATGAAATTCCTATTCCTATCTACAGATTCGTTTTCCCCTCAAGTCTTTATTTCCATACCTCTTGCCGTTCTATACTTTTTTATTTATTTATTATGTTGAATGGCTAAAACTGTCTTTTAAGCAATTTTGTCAACAAAAAACGATAACTCCATACAGCACATAGACCAGATTATAGGAAAATTATATATTTTTACGTTAAGTTGCTTCTTTTTGTTCACAGCCAGTTTCTATTAGCAGCGGAATTAAAAGTATTTGTACTGCCTATCGCCGCTCTAAACGGACGTAAAAGTAAATTGTTAAGCAACAAAAATGCAGCATTTATAAAACACTTTCTAAATTTTTCACAGTTAAGGCTGTTCTATCACTCGGGACAATTTCAGATTTCTAGTAGGCGGTTCATTATTTTTATTTCTTGTTACATAAATAGCTATTTGTTGTTTTTTCTGTTTCTAAAACTGTTTAAAATGCACGACTTGTACAAAAAAATTGACATCAACAATATATTATTTATCTATTAATATTAATCGGCTTCCAAGTCTGGCCTGTTGCGCTCAGAAAAATTCGCCCGCGAGTACATTCATTTCACAATTCTCCAAGAGTTTTCAGTATTTATCGTTTACTTAATGTTAATTTTTCTCATTGATTTTAAGTAAAATTAATAAAACAAAAGTAGGGTTGTCAGAAAATTATTATCTATGTCGCGCAGGAGTCGAAATTTGGGCTTATAAGGAAATCCATTTTCTATTATTTTACGTTTTAATTAAATTAAATACAACGAAGACGAAAATAAAAAAATAGCTCCTGCACGACATAAATAACAATGTTAGCTATATGTTTGTGCAAAATCAGGAAAACATTTCTAAAAATAAGCGAGATAAATTTACATAAACTTTATAGCTCCCTGAGAGAACAGCCTTAATGCATTCATTTTTAATGTTTGATTCTACTTTCTTAAAAAATTCTATCGGTGAATTATTCTTGTATTCAGTTTTTGTTTTTTATTTAAAATGAATCAGGCGGTTTAATTGTAATTAAATGATTACTATTAATATTAGTATCTTCTTGCAAAATTGATTTCTTATTCTTGATTGATGTTTCTTTTTTGTTTCATTAATGTTATTCTTTACACTTCCTACGTTTTGGTAATGTTTTATATAAAATGCAATTTTCTCATTTAATTTCTTCTTCATTTTATTGTTTGGTGTTTCAGAAATTTATAAATTTCTCATGATTTTTACGACGCCTGTCTTTTACTGCTTCTTAGAGTTTACTTGTATTTTTATTATTATTCTTATTTATTGTTTGTTTAAATCTATTTTCGTTTGTTTTAATCCTTCTATTCACATTTATGGTATTTTATTTTCTTCCCTGTCCACGGATCTAGTGGTGAACACTTTGTTAAATAATAAATCCGATAAATACATATAAAAAGCTTTAAACGACAATGTAATTAAAAACAATGGCCTAATATCTTAAACTAAACTTGTACAAAAATGTATTAAAAATGAAAAATAATTGAAATATATCTAAACAATGAAAATCATACGTTGGGTGTCAAATAAAATAAGTCTTTTATTTAGCTTCCTTTAAATAATTTTGATTAAGTTTAAATAAAATAATATGCTGAAGAAGACTTTTATTATTTATAAACATTATTTTACTTAATAGGATAGCTTTAGCTTATAAAATTATTCGAAAAAATAAATATTTACTTTCACCGATTGATGATTTCCATGTAAGTTTTCCACCAATTCTTTTTTAATTCTTAAGAATTCTTGTAGAACCTTCTTAGGAAGAAGGAGTAAACAAAAAAACACATTTTTTAATACATTGTTTTTAACTTTTTATAATTCAAAGATTCAAGAAAAAAATTGAATTGAATTAATCTTGAAGCTCCTACCCAAAGCAGCGGGCAGAATAGTAAGAAGATGCAGGATGATAAGAATTACAGAGTTCGATAAAAAAGAGATTTACATCTAAATGTACCATCCCTAGATGACAGGCTAATAGCAATGAATAAGTGAAATCAGGAGAAGGGATAAGCAATGTTTGAAGCTTAATTTAGAACACATCTTATTTTACAATAGCCAATTTTTGATTACTAATAAAATGAGAAAGCCAAGAAAATACAGAATAGAAACAGCGTCCGTCTATGGAAGCAATATAAGAGTAAATAAAGAAAAGTATAAAAAACAAAGAAAATATCAAAATGATGAAAGAAGCTTTTATCTAAAGTAGCATTATACAAACAAAAAAACATAATTAGTAATAATACAAAAGACTATTGGAAGAAAGAAGAAAACTCACAATAAAACGAGATTAGTAAAGTAATAAAAGAAAAAAACTTAAAAGTATAGCAAGATCAAAAAATTTACTAAGACATTTATAGTAGTGGAAAAACAAACAATTACTAAAAAAGAAACTATTAGATAAAAACAATCACAATATCATTAAAGATTCCTCATCACAAATCAAATTAAACATTTAAAGATAACAGAAGTATTTTACAAAAACATATATCGTATACAAAAACACAAACACAGATTGATGACATAGAACGCAAATCCACAATTGTAAATTTAGAACATATCCCTGACATCGAAACATGAGATTCGAAAAGCGCTACAATATATGAAAAGACAAACCGCCCGGCGAAAACCAAATAATAACAGAAATAGTAAAGGGAGGTGGTCGACAGCGATTAACACAACTAAAAATTTTATTTAAGCAACGCCTACAACTCAGAAAAGTTCCAAAGAAATGCTATTGTACAAAAAATGCGATAAAACTTGTTTTGGAATATTATAGACCCATCAGCCTTTTGTCGCAATACTGTTTACAAGAATTAAATGCAAAATTTAAGGAGATTGGTGTAAATATGAAAAATGAAAAAAAGACTAATGATAAATACGGTAATAGAACAAACAATAGACATACAAGCAGATACCAAAATCATAGAAAAACTGGAAAGTATATTTACCTTTGATAGTCAATCAGATAGTCAAACGAAGAATAAAACTAAGGGCTAGGCAGCTTTTGGAATTGGAATGATTTGGAAGAAAATTTTGTTGAGTAAAATAATAAAAAACCTGAAAACAAAACTGATCAATAAAACATACTCCCAGTATCGACATATGCAGCAGAAATACGGACATTAAAATTAAAAAATATAAAAAGTAAAAACTTACTTCGGATTATGACAAGAGTTAAATAAGTGAAAAAGTAGTTTTGTAAAGTTTTTGATAAGGGTCCATTTTACCCGTTTTGCTTGCGGATTACCTCAGATCGAAATATTCAGTTTTGCGTAAGCCGGAAGCATGTTCTTAAGATATTTATTACGTTAATTTATTAAGTATTTAACGATACCGAAATTAAAAATGGCTTAATAAAATGTGTTGTGTTGATTTATTAAACTTTGTTATTTTAACTGTCGTGGTGTGTTTGCGGGTTTATGTGTCAAGTTCCATTGGTTAGATATTCAAAAAATTTATTACAGTACTACGCACTTTCTTTCATAAAATGAACACTTTAAAAATTTATACTCTTAGCACGAGTCGAGTTATATTATATGTTACTAGCAAACCCGGCGAACTCCGTTTCGCCACCAGATGGCTTCGTTTTATGTAACATTTTGTTTGGTGATTAAAAGATGAAGAAAAATTTTTTTTTGTTTTATATTTGAAAAGGAAAAATTTTATTTTATTTCACAACAGTAATGAATTCATTTCGATTACAAAAATGAAGTGTTATTTAGTTGAACTTCTCTAAGTAAATGAAAGTGAATCCAAAGTAAATACTGAATCGAAGCGTTATACGTGTCCGCAAATTATCCGTTTGATTGAAGTGCACTTTGGTAAACCACATTTTTGTTTTTCGTCTGACGTTAACACAAACAAAGCGGATGGTTTCCCAACTCGTGAACACGCAACGTATAACTGCCCATGTGAAAAACAATGATTTTCTAAATTTATCCCGCAAACACTAAGCGATTGGCCTTGCGACTTGTTAATTGTCATTGCGACGCACCGGCGCTATCTAATTAAAATATTGGTTTGTAGTACATGTATGTGAAAAAAGATTTTCCCGCATTTCTGTTGACATTTTTCCTGAATTTTCTTTGCTATAAACCTCACGGAGCCCGAGACCTTTTCAACGAATGCAAAACCGTGGAAATCGGTTCGTGCGTTCTGGAGTTATAGCGTCACGAAGGAAAACCCGACTTATTTTTATATAGTAATTACGGTTGAATTAATTCAAAGGGATGTACATACTACATTGTAGGTTAGAGTTTCCCAAATATTTGGGCCGTCTTTGGAATGGGGGTAATCGGGTCAATAAAACACCAGGCTTTTTCAAGTGTTTAGATTAGGAATTCTTAATAAAGACTGGACACATGTCAGTCGGTGCTTCGGTTACAAATTTAGCGCCGAAGGAGACAAACAATATGAGCAGAATTATAAGATAATTCAAATTCTCAGTCAAGAAATTTTTCATCCACATCAAAGTGGTCAGCAAAATATTCAGCTGGACCACTATACGTTTGGTCAAAATGCAAAGAAATGTCGGAAATTATACTTTACCTAAGCAAATTAAAATTGAACGATTAGGAAGAGTCTTTTAATGGACCTAAAAATCAAGTTCTAATCGACAGCGTAACAAGTTTCAAGACCACTGATGCATTAAAGATAGTAAAACCGATCAAATTTCAATTACATCGTAGAAACTAAAGATTCTATCGTGTTCGCAAAAGCACAAAGCTTCAACCTTTGAAGATATGAAGCAGCAAAGGCAAAATTGGAATACATAATCAGATCAAAGAAGGTGGGCCAGTTTATTACATATGGTGCCCAAAAAGAATGGCAGTTAGCGTCTATGTAGAAACTGCCGCCGGTTGAATGCAGTAAACATTTCGGATAGATATCCGATTCTGCACATTTATAATACAATAATGAAATTTTAAAGAATGTACAGTTTTTTACTGAATAGAGCCTTATTCGTGCGTACCACCAAATTCTTGTCATTCCAGAAGTCATGTCATATGATAAAACGACTATCGGATTATTAGAGTTTTCAGTACCTAATGTTTTTTGGGTTGTGCAAAGCAGCACATTTTTTCAAAAGTACCAAAGCGTTACACGGGTTAACTTTTGCCGTTTTACATCAAAAGGATTTTAAACACTTGAAAGAATACGGACTTTAGATTAACGTTGCAAAACGTGTATTTGGTCAAACACGGATAAAATTTAACAGGGACAGTAATCAATCGCTTTCCATTAAGGTAAAGAAAGTTCTAAATTTACCAACACCAATCTTGAGAGGAAGTACTGTATTCAGAACGCAAGAACATCATAATCTGTTTTACAATACGCGACCAAAAGTATTAAAAAAATAGCCGCACACCTGCAAACAGGAACTGGTCAACGCAGTTCTCTCTACTATCTTGCAAAAAACTTGCACCTTTTACACAGATCATAGACTGCCCATCATTATGTTTGAAAAAGGCTCCCAAAACGCATCATCGAGACAACTAAGACAAGTACATTTCATTAATCAATATTCAACAAAATTGGGCATGTTTCCGGTCAAGAAAACGTAGTGGCTGATATACTCTCTCAAATTAAATCACCAACAACAACAATCAACGGTATCAATTTTAATCTGCTGCAAAAAATTTCAAAATAATAATGAACAATTAAAATCAATTAAGGAAGGAAAAATTCTACCTTTCATACAACTAAAGGAGTTCATCCTTCCTACGTGCAAGAAACCATTCTTATGCGACAGAATTACGTCACAATTGTTTCAACGTCTTTCCTAACATTGGTCATTTTGGAACCAAAGCGTCGGCAAAACTAACAACCGAACGTTTTCTTTGGCTTTAATTGCAAAAAATTGCCATAAATTCACTAGATATTGTATTTATGTCAACACGTAAAAGTGGTCCGTCACAGCGCTTGCTTCACAAAAATATGAAATAATTATTTTACTTAAAACTTGCGGAGATGCCAACGAAGGCAGATTAAGTAGGTAGCTTTTTAGTAACATAAAAACTTGCGGACCGAGGTTAAAATAAAACTTGATGAGATAATAATGAATACTCAAACCGTATTTTACTAAAATATCAATAAAATAAGCCAAATGTATTTTTATTTATTAAGGGACTTTTGTGGACGAATTGGTTGCCTAATAATTTTTTTTCGCTTCTAAGTAGGGTTCGATTCCGATAGCAGTACTTTTTTTAATAACTTTATTATGATTATGATTCAAAGTTGTAAAGTGAATATAACATTTTGAAAAAGATTAAACTCATTTCATAAAAATTGCATTAATAATAACATCGATTATAATTTTATTAATAAAAAAATTACGACAAACATAATTGAAACCGGATTTTTTCGCGTAAATTATAATAAAACTTTTATAAAAGCCACATAAATTACGTTTCATTTATCTGTCTAATAAAATATGTTGCTATATTGTGCTTAATTGTGCCGTACGAGATGTATTAATTTTAAATTTAACATTGAAAATAGGCTTTTTAAATGTTTAAACGTGAAACTTAACAATTAAGCTACTGCAATGGGGTATAGATTATATATGCTTCATTGATATTGCATTCTTATTAGTAAGTTTTAAAATAATCACCATTTTATTTAATTGTTTTCGTGAATGAAGCATAGAGCGCTTATTATGTACAAATTTTAATAACTTTATTTTGTTGTAGTAATTTTTTTTCAAATATGTTTTGTTTTAATTAAACAGATACGATTACCAGCATTGACTTGACTCTCAAGAGCTTCTAGATATATTTTGTAAGAAACAATAGAAATTCGTTTCGTTTTA
Organism: Abscondita cerata; assembly: GCA_030710515.1. NCBI lineage: Eukaryota > Metazoa > Arthropoda > Insecta > Coleoptera > Lampyridae > Abscondita > Abscondita cerata. Next base: position 25,268 of record JALBCR010000148.1, read on the forward strand.
TTTACGAAACCAAGTTGCATATTTATTACGCAGTTGATCTATGTATCATCTACATTAACTTACTGTACGTATCTGCAATACGTAATCACAAATAAAGCACCTAAGTGACATATTTTTATGATTAATTAGATTCACAAAATAAAAACTAATGGTCATTCTTTTATCAGTTATCACAAGAACTGTTGTAACATTTGTTTCAACTACTATTAAAGTATTTAATCCAAAATACATTATTTTTAAAAATATCATTTATTAAAAACTTTCCAAGACGAAATCGATTGTAATTTTTTTATTAAGAAGCAGCGCACCTGCATCCTCAACAACTCTAATAAATTACTTTCATTTCGTAATTCTTTCCTTAACTACTTTTTTAAAATATATATGTGAACTTTTCTAAAACATTTACCACAAACACTACATACCGTATAGATAAATTAAAATGTAAAAAAGTAATACGTACTCCACAAAAATACGATGCGTACACTAATTAAAGTTTACTATTACTTGCCAAGCTTTAATAAGAATTAAGCTCAAAATGCGAAAATGTTTTTCATTAAATTAATTTAAATTTTGTTAATATTGCTTAAAAATTTATTTACGTAATTATGCGAAACGTGCATTCTTAAAAGCAAATTATTTGAATGAAATTTATATTTAAAGATTTTGAAAGATAATATTGGTATATCCTCTTTAGTAATATCAGGTTTTGGTACTGTTCCAAGATTTAACTTCAAATCATTCTTAAAGCAATAAAAGTATTCATAACATTTACAATACTTCTGTGACATTTTCAACATAACAAAAACCTATTAAAATAAATATTGCAAATCAATTGGTGTACAATAAAGTTTAATAAACTCCAGTAAATTTTAAATTTAAAAAAAATACGAGGTTGTAACGAGTTGATACCGCAGTAAAATTAGATCAAATATTTCTAACTCCGTTAGGAAAATTAAATTTATGCTTGAACTTTTCGAGACTTTAAAGTGAATCTTGCTACATTAGATATGTACAAACTCTGATAGAAAGTTGGAAAATCTATAAATGCTGGAATTTCATTCTGTTCCGTAGGGGTTCGTATTAATTAGTTTTTAGTTTATCTAACCGATAACCCTTTGAAAACAAATTACGTACATGGCAATGTAAATTTGAAGTTATTTCAAATGGAGTATTAGGTGGAAAAGTTCGAATCAAAATTCGTGTGACATTTGATGTGTAGCTAATTAATATACGATATTTTAAGTTTAATTAAAACGTGCACTAATGTATTTCATACTTCGACAAACTTATTTGAACGAAAATACCGAATAAGCAAGTTTTCGAAAGTTTCGCGATTTAATATAGTGAAAATTACCTTCTTCTCCTGTTATTAGCCTTATTGTTTCTCCCCCTTCTCTTCTCCAAGCTATGACTGGTTCGGGCGATCCTTTTGCAACACATCGCAGATTAACATTGGACCCTTCTCGAACAACCATATCTGTGCTTGTTGGGTAATCCAGTATATCAGGAGGTACTGCACAGAATCAGATAAAAATTTTTATAAATAAATTGTCGAAATTATATTTGCATTACAATATTCAAAAGGGCCGACGTCATATAAATCAGTTTACGGGATTAATTCGACACTAAGCTGCCCAGTATCCGACTGCAGCATAGAACGAGGTTAAATCGTTTCTATAGTTCAGTGTTATGTAATTTGATGGCTGTTTTACATACATTTGCATGTTATTGGATGAAAGGGTGGAGAATGTAACGCGACCAACTAACTAACCGCGCGTGTGGTGACATCTATTATATAGCAAATTTAGTGGCTTTCGCAGAAGTAGATTACCTGATGTTCTTGGCTTACTGAGTGGCTATGATAGGGACGATTTACATAAATGAGAATAGATATATATTAAATGTCGAATGCTCCTTTAAGTGCTTATACTAGAGATACTCTCTACTTAGCAGATAAAACCGGTACTGCGAGATCTCAATTATGTTATAATCGGATATCACTTCCAAATCTCATTAAATATATACGTTAAAAACTACATACGTTTGTAATTTGAATATACAGACAATCGTGATGTTATTACTATTCAATAGATGTTGTGCTAGGTAAAGAACAATTGCGAAAGTTGAAAATTAACTGCGCTTTGTAATCATTTCGTGTTAACAAATAGAACACAAGATTAATTGCCGTTACTATAGTTTCTAAATACGCAGTTTAATCTAGTTACGTATTTAACTAATGTAATACTAGACAATGCTGTATTTAGTTTATTCATTACTTTTCTCAGTATGAAAAAAAAACACCTACTAATATCATATTACAAAACTGAAAACAGATATTAAATTTCTCGTTAATTTTTGTCTACTAATATTGTTTACCGGGTACGATTTATTTGTTATTCTTATATTATAAAGTTGAACTCTTTTAGCTTATTTGGAAAAAGTGTAGAACCAATCTCATATTTGGTGTAAAGAAAATTAATTGAGTGGTGTTAGTTATATTCAAAATTTTAACAAAATCACATCTGGTTGTATTTATTTTGAATACTGATACTAATTGTTTTATTATTATTTATTAAAATTTCAATTTTTTAATATTATTTTTATAATTTTTGTAAATTTATTGCGTTTTTTTTATTATAATTTTTTCTCGTACAATTATTTTAGTGTATTTGGCAATACTTGGTTTTTATGTGGTTTTAAGTATGTTGTTTTATACGTTGGTGTAAGTATTGTTAAGTTTATTCTGTATAGCATTAATTGCAGTCCTTACAATAAATTTTATAATTGAGTTTAGATTGATCTAAAGTAATAATATTTTATTGTAAAACATTGTATTTAAATGTTATGATTTTTAAAAAAGTTTTTATTTTATAATTTGATTTGTATCTTTTAGAAAATATTCATATGTAGTGTAAATTAACATAATTTGTTTGTTTATTTTGTAAGTATTATGTTATAGAAAGTAATAATTAATTTTTGTGTTTTTAAAAAATGTAATAAATTGTTGCTTTAAACAATTTAGTTGTCCAATAAATTAATCGTTTACTAAAATTGTAATATAATTAAAATAATGAATTTATTGAAATTTTTGTATATTATTCCATATTATTTCTTTTAATTTTAAAGTTTTATTTGTTTTGTGAATAAAAATTTTTGGAGTATAAACAGTATATTGCTGAATTCTTCTTGGTGGGTCTGTAAACATTGTCGTCATTTAAAAAAATGTACAGTTATGACATTTGCTTTGCTATATAGAGTGTTTTAAAATCAGGGGCAAACGAAAACAGTACAATGTAGATAAAAATAACATTAATTTGTTTAATAAATATACAGGGTTATTCACGGTATACAACATAGATCATTACAGTCAAACTATTTAATAAATTTGGAAGAATATAGATAGAAACCTATTAGTGAAATATTTAAAATTAGTATTGAAATATACAGGTGTCCCAAAATATACAGAACACATCAAACTTGTGTTTTTCTTATAGAATGCCCTGTATATTATTACATTTACAGATTCTACGATCAAAATAAAAATGAATTATATAGATGTTTGCCTTACTTAAACCTAAAAGTTTTGAAATATTTTGTATTTTATGAAAAAGTGTCACAATTTTACCGATTCATATCTCAGCAACTATTCTCTTTTTCCAAACTAAATTCGCACGGAGTGTATTAATTAATCAAATTTTATATAGAACTTGTGATAAATCTACTATAGGCTGTGTATAGAATAAAATTAAATAATGACATGATTTGAACCACAACAACTTGTTTGTTTTAAATAGAACACTCTGTATTTTTATCAAAGCCATATGTAAAATGTAATTGCATATCAAACAATACTATAATGTCTTATAGCTAAATGTTTACGTTTCAATGAAAAATACAAATGTTTATAATTTGTAACAATTTTAATATTTATCAAGTAAGCCATACAACTTTGACAGGTGAATCCTACATATTTGTATGGAGGAAAAAAATTGCATTGTGTACGTTTTGTCAACAGTATTAACTATTGGAAGAAATAAATATGTATAGAGTTTACAAGAATTTAATAAACATACAAATTTACTTCATAATAATACGTTGGTTGGTAGGTATTTAATTTGTTACAAATCAGTCTGCATTTAAAAACTATATGATACTACTATAATATTGTTCGATAGGCAATTACATTTTGCATTCACTCTTGATAAAAAAATACATGACATTATTTAATCTTATTTTGTATACATCCTGTATATGATAGTGGTTTTTTCACAAGTTCTACATAAAATCTGATCAATGGAATTTAGTTTAAAAAAAAAGAGAATAATTGCTGAGCTATGAATCGGTAAAATTGTGACGGCTTTTTGATAAAATACAAAATACCTCAAAAACGTTTAAGTATAAGTAATGTAAACCTCTATAAAATCCATTCTTATTTTGATTGTAGAATCTGAAAATGTAATAATATACGAAACATTCTATAAGAAAAAACACTTTAACTTTATTACGTTCTGTGTATTTTGGGACACCTGTATATTTTAAAAGTAATTCGAAAATATCCCTCGGATAGGTCTCTATCCATCCTAGATATATTTTTGCAATTTTATTAAATAGTTTGATTATAATATTCCGTGTCGTAACCGTGAATAACCCTGTATATTCCAAACTAAACTACGGTCTTTTAAAGAAGAACTTATGACAAAGTATTTTGTTAAATTATTTCTAAATATCTGAGCATAAAATTTTGAATTTTTAAATCTTTGTTAACTTTGATGGGCTGAGTTTAGATCAAAAGCTCATGTGCAAGAACATCCCTAAGTCAACATTTTATTTACTTTTTTTAAATTATAAAAATGTAGAGCTATCTACGAGAACCAAACCTCTAAATTGAATATTACACTAATTAATTATTATTAATAATATTATTATTATTATTATTATTTAACCAACGAACACGAATTAGTTTTATAAGAATAGTTCACTGAAACATTAACAAGTAGAAAAGTAATAATTATTTGGATAAAGCTCAATTTTGTTGAATGCACAAATTTGGGCTGTTTATGTTTTGGGTCGCACAAAGAACTTTAAACGGATTCGATATGGTGCATTCAACAAAGATCGTTTAAATATTATTCAAGTAAATTAGTATTTTTATAGATGTTTCAGGTAACTGACTGAAAAATCATTTGCATCATGTAAAATAATGTTCAGTTCCAAATTTAATTTGCAAAAAATTACATCTACAACGCGTGCATACTTTTTAAAAACGATATTTTCAGAAAATTTGGAGAAACAATTTGCATTCAAACCTACTAGAATTGCATACTAAAGATTTAATTCTTAAATGCATTTTTGAGTGATGTAAATCAAGAGTAGTTTTATGTAAAAAGTTCTAAATTTTCATAATTGATTCCTCCTCCAAAGGTACACCTATGATTAAATTTTGAATATTTCTAAATCTAAACTCAGCACGTCAAAATTAACAAAGTTTTAAAAATTTAATACTTTATTTTTAATCATTTAGAAATAATTTAAAAAAATGCATCGTCGTGAATTTGCCTTTATGGGGCCTCAGTTTTGTTAGATAGGATTTTTAACATATGTTTATTAGACAAATTAATGTTATTTTTTTATGTAAATTGGTATTACTTCAGTTGTAGTTGAACGGAAAAAAACGTTATGGTTTGGTATACAATTGAATTGCCGTTACATACTACAAGAATAGTATCAAACGGTAAAGAATTTACGTAGTTATGTAAAGAAAATGTTAAATTTTGTTCAAATTGGAAATAATGTAATTACAATCATAATATGACCTGGAGATTAAGTACTCGTATGGGTTCTCACTACAAGAAGATATGACCAAAAAAATAAAATGTAGAAAAACGACCGCAAGATAACTGGCACCGAGACAATTAGCAGCTGGGACAACTAGCTGCCAAGACAATTGGCCGTCAGGATAAATCGTCATTGCCAACTGGCCGCGAAACAACTGGCCGTCACGGAATGGTCACTGACACAACAATAAGTTTAACAGAAACTGATTTGAAAAGTCTAAGGTGCCATTTTAACAAATCTTTAGAATTTCAAACAGCATATTGATTGTAATTTTTTATGTGTTAACTGTAACGGTAATTAAATGTTTAGGTGCAATATCGTTATCAAAAGCAATAACTTCAAATTCAAACACTCGTGCCGATAACAAACCAAGTATTTCTGTTCAGTAGCATACACGCAACGAAAAAACAGCTGATGCGCATTTTGCTTTTTATGTTCAGGTGTATACTTAAGTACTCTATACAACTGTACAAGAAGGCGGTTAGTATTTTATTTATTTATTTATTCGTATGGTGCATTTTAAATATTGTATTGTGATGTAAGTGTTATGTATGGTGCCCCAAAAGATCAGTATAAACCTGTATAGTGTGGTGACGAAACCGTGAGCAATAGTGGATTGGTTCATCTTGGCAAAACATTTGCTTCAAGGTTTAGGAAAACCACTAAAACCTAAACTAAAACCTTACCCACCTTAGTATTCATATGTAATAATATTAATTAAGTGTGTAAACATTATAGAAGGTAAATAAGAACATAAAATATAACAGCAGAGTCATTGCATGACGACATATAATGGACCAGTCCAAGCGCTAGTCACGACAATGACGAAAAAAATACTTTTCTTTTTGATCAAAGCCCAGGACTTATATATATTGTTGGATCATCACTGAGATGTTTATTGAAAACATCTACTCCAAACCATAATTTTGTGCACTCTTCAACTTTAGAAAAAGTCTTGCAACCATATAGGACTTTGAGATATAAGTCTTTTAGCAGGAGAGTTGTCAATGTCATTCCAAATTAGCAACTTTTTGTTAAGTTGGCATTTATCTCATTCTCGGTTTAACGCAGCTGTTCGATGGAGTAATATTACAAAAACAGGAAGCCAATGAAGAGTAGTAGATTTAATGGTTCCACTAATTATACACCTAAAAATAGTATAAACTATTATCTGCACGAGTGTTTGAATATGAAATTATCGCTTTTGATAACGATATTGCACTTAAACATTCAATTGCCGTTACAGTTAACTGTCGGCATTTCTTAATTTATACTATTTTTACGTATTCTTTATACACCAGGTGTCGTAAGACACGCATTTCACTTATCAGTGTAAACCTGTATAGTGTCGTGACAAAACCGTATGCAATTGTGGGTTGATTTGCCTTGGCAAACAAAATAATGGAAAAACAGATGATCAGAACAAAGGATACAAAATATTGTTTAACTTCAGATGTTATTCAGATTAGTAAGCCATCATATAGCTTCGTCCGTAAAATTATGAATGTTTAAAACCCTTCTTTAAACTTTGTTAATTGACAATCATCCACAATATATGCAACGATCTCAAGTTATTATTATTATTACAACTATTTAGATAAAACTAAAATAGGCATTTATATGTATTTGAGGCTAACTGCTTTATCGCAATGATACTAATATAACCTATGTACCTTTTTTTAGTACAATCAAAGTTTGAACTCGACGTTGGGTATCACTAAAAATTTAATATTTTATCAATATCATATAGTGTAAATTTAGATTTAAACACAGTTTGAAGCAGTTTGAAAAGTACTATAATGTTTTTTTCTTATTTTGGTGCTAGCGTGGTTTAACAACTAGAATATTGTAATTCAATTATTTTTGTATTTTTGCAAATGAAGCAGTTAGTCCTAAAACAACAAAAATTTTATTTTATTTATTTTATTTGTGTTTCTAAACGCTTATGGCAAACTTTAGCAGCAGAAAGGGGGTGCCAAATTATAATTTAGGTTTAGAAAACATATGCCTAAAAGTGCACCCTTGGCAATTTTTTTTGACGACTACAAAGGTATTATTATTAGCGGTAGTAAATTTTTGTAAGTATTTTCTTGTTCTTAGGATGTGTATAAGAAAAAAACCATTTCAACCTAGATTTTGAATTGACTAACACAGTTATTTCCAAAAAATAAAAAGAAAATTCTAAAAGCAGTATCTTGTCAGAGATACACTTTTGGGCATATGTTCTCTAAACCTAAATACATAATTTGGCATTCCCTTTCTGCTGTTAAAATTTGCCATAAGCGTTTAGTAACGTTTTATATTATGAACCAAATAAACGAATATTGTGAGTAATATATGTTACAACGAATTTTGGATTACCTGAGCGATCGCAAAATTTTCTGATTGGTCGATAGAATTATTACTTTAATTCGGAAAAGATTACATAGCCATGTTTAAAAACGTTTTCTCTTAAACTGATGGTTCAGATCAAAACTTTAATTAAATTTCTGGAAAATTAGTTGATGTTATATAAATACCGATGTGATTTAACAATGTTACAGTTTGTATCTTTCTCATTCATTTTCTTTGTATAATTTCTAAATCCACGTGGGTTTTGTAGAGTTTTCTTGGGGATGCTTTTCTTAAGGGTGCACAGCCAATTAATAGTCAAGTCCACAACGATAGCATACAACTTGCAATCCATCTAGTTACAATATCTGCTGTGACAGAAAATTGTGTGTTACGATACATCTGGAGAAGTAGATGTTCTACTTGTCTTTGACTGAGAGAGGATCTAAAGCATCAACTTTCTTTTCTATTCGTGGTTCAAGGAAGCCCCATGTATTGACTCCGGGAACTTGTCGACTTTGTCGCAATGCAGCTGGTGGTATATATCTTTGAGAATTGCTACACCTACATACAGCTAAGTTTAATATACAAGTTTTACAAGTGCTATGTTAGTACTCGGTGTACGTTCAGTATTACGTTAATTTGATTGGCTCATTATGGGTTCGTTAACATAGAAATTTCATAAAAGGAACGTGAATTCGAGAAGTTTTTTAAATTTGCAGAACGTACTCACCTCTCCATTTGTAGGGATCAGATTATTTGTCGTATTGTATACTCGACATATTAACGGCGGTGCGCAATGATAGTTCTGTATGTAAACAAGGTGTTCTTTATAATCAGTGGTCGATTTAAGTATTGACACAACAGATTGATACGTAGTGATTCATTTCTCTGATTTTTGTGTGTATAGTGTGTATTACATTGAGCCAGCCGCTTGTATAAGTAACGACTTGGACAGTCTCTCTCTTTCTCTCTCTCTCTGTCTTTTATATGGTGAGTTTCTTCGTGTTAAGGTAACTCGGTTTTCTCGTAACGGTTCGCTACCCACGTTTTGATTCGTTTTAAAATCTGTATCTCGTCTACTAAAAATTAAAACTAACTATATTCTATTTGTTGGTTTTATTTATATCTCAATCAACAAGTGGCGCTTTGATAGAACTTTCTTATTCTTTGATACGGACATCCCACTCTGTCGACGCTGGGAACCAGCTGTTCTATCTAAATTAATTTTTTTTTGATCTACTACGATTTACAGATCAGTACCCTCGATTATAGAGATATATATTTATTTATAGATATCTGGTTTGTACACCAGACATTCAACTAGTCAAGCTTTCTGTAGTTCTAGTTAACCAAATTTTGAGTTTTTCCGACAAATAGTGTTTTTGCGGTCAGCGACCAGTCGGCCGCGACTTTGTCCAATCAAATTTTGATAATCTACAGACAAATATTTATCAAAATTTTGTAAGCCCACAATTAAAATTTTTAAAACAACGTAATTAGGTAAAAAAAAAGCATGTATGGTGACTAAAAACAAATAGATACATTTACTAGAGCTATTATAACAATTTGATATGTTACGCCCAATAATCAATCAACTTCTTATACATTTAAAAAAATGAAATGTAGTAAACACAGAGGTACGTGATTCACTGTTTTATTCTATTTAAGATTAAAAAAAAACCTACTTAGTTCAAGTGTTAGGAGAACGTGTAGATTCGAATATTAACTTCATTTGTTTTACAACGATTACAAGTCACCGGCTGTTGGTTATTGATGGTTAATAGAATCTGCAATGAGACTTTCTAATATGAGTATTTCGTAGGTCAGAAAATATACCGTCCAGCTAAGTTGAAAAAAATTTAAAAATCTTGAAAAAAGTCAGTGTCAACACGAGATGCATAAAAAGATAAAAATTCAAACCAGTCCAGTTACATATTTTACATAAACAATACATAATTTGTTGTTCACTGTTAAACAATGGTTAATTAAAATTCCTACAAGAGCAATTGAAAATGCTACGGGTAGAATAGAATGTTTGCAAACCACATAGCCATAACATATCACAGTAGTAATTATGGTAGCAAGAAAACAAACAACAGAATACACACAGCAATTAAGGTCTATTTCGTCATAAATAAGGCAATAGGAAAATTAAAATGAAACTTGGAAAAACCCATTTTCACCAATAGCAAAAAAAGACTCAAGTAACCAATTCAAAATGTAAAGCAATGATGGTATTCACAGGCTCGCGTACTTTCACTGGGGTACAGTTAATCAACATTACGAAACTTCATGAACTTATTAAGTATGATGAATGATGAGATGTGGTAAGAAAATCGAATTAGTGCTTATTGTTGGTCGTCAACCAATTCGCAAAAAAAATCGTGTAGACCAATTCAATACTGAACTACTACAATTATTGTAATTTTATACTAAAATTATATTGTTTAATGCATTTGACGTTTCTATTGAAAAAAATAAAAGGTGTTAAATAAATTAAATGTCCAAACTTTGTACTGCACAATATAATGTTTTCACCTCTATTAAGATTTATTCAGGCACATAACCAAAACCGCAAACTTTTATTGATTATAAAAATATTACGTGAATCTCTAATTATTAATAAAGCTCTTGAATGTTTTTTAATTTTCTAAATGCATTGTACAAATACGATGCAAGCGAAGTATAGTTTGGTTCGGTTAAAAACTAAACCACTACATATTAAATGAAATGCTCTCTGTTAAAAAGAATTATTAATGTGTGAAAATTAAAACGCGAGCACGTAAAATTGTACATGCAATTTGTATGTAAAATATGTTATCATTAAAGCGATTTTGTTAACGCCTTTAAAGTTTAATATTTCGAAGTCGTGCGTGTGTTTTTATTGTTCAGTGGTAAATACAACAGCGCATTGCACTTTAAACAATACAGAAAACTTTAATTGCAAAGGTTCTGGCAATAGTCTAAAAAAGACAAAAAGACTAAACTTAATTACTAAGATTAACGTTTGTAACGTAAAAAACACAATAACTATATAATTTCGTGATCTTCCATTTTATTTCTTGCATTTTATTGCTAAAGTTGATACAATTACTGAACTCAAACATATTTGAACACATTTAAAGCGTAAATTAGTGATAAAACTCATTTAAAATTACGATCCAGTAAAAATTGTTGGTCCGATTGACCTAAAGATTTATGTTACTAAAAGTTAAAAAACGGTTTGTACGAAAAAAAATTAAAGAAAACAAATTTATTTATTTGAGTAAAGACAAGTGTATGTGGTTTATACGTAAATCGATAGTTTTAATAACAATGGAATATTATCTGGAAGTTTACCTCATTATTTATTTCTACTCCGATAACTCAATATCTTTAAAACTACTATGTGTAGTTACCCAATACAAAGGAAACTCCATTTTACAAATTGTATATAAGTTTATTCAATAAAAGAGGAACAGTAATATAATTAGCAATTTTGCAACTTAAGTTTGTTTTTAAATTGTAATTTCTAAATTTTTAAGATTTGTGTTCATGTTTTCAGGTTCAATATTACACTGAAAAATTATTACACTTTTTTTCTTTTATGATCAAAAGTAATTTAATTTTGAATTTATATTATGTAGTTTGTACATTGTTCCTGTAAGTTTAAAAAACATTTCTTTACAATTATGAAATTGCTTATGTTATAATAGTTGTGTTTCTTTAAAACGTAAAAAGTAACAAACTACCTGAAAAGCAATTCGATTTTCTAAATAAAACCGGTTAAAAAACCACAATAAATTCATCAAATACTCTACCCGCGTATGAAACCAGAGTATACAGTATGTCCCCTGAATCGACTTTAAAACAGAAAAAAAACCTTATAAATATAAATTTATTTTAGTACAAGTATGGTAAACAAATTCATGAATTTATTGGCTAGTGAAAGGTCTTTATCATTTTACAAGAAGTTGGTTAATAAATTGAACAAGATATTCATGAAATTGTTTGATTAATGTAATATAAGCTTTAGACTTTTTTGTAATTTTAAGAATCTAGTATGCGGAATTCATTAAAAAATACAAGTTCCAGCAGACGGTCACTTTTTATGGCTATCGAAAAGTCATAATCTCACAGTAATAGACTTTTATCTGTGAGGCCGTTTAAAAGAAATTGTGCACACTGAGGCACTAGAAAAGCAATTAGAAAAATATGGTGCAAAATGCAGTCCAGTTCTGATTAATCTAATTTAATTTTTTTATTGGCAAAATAATAATATTATCCGGAGACTGAGAAACAAAAAACAAATGTTATCAAGTTTTTGAAAATATAACACTTGCTTGTCTTAGCAGTAAAGATGAAATTCGAAAATCGGTTTTGTCCGAGAAAGAAGCTTGAGTTTGAAGCTTGGATGCTCTGGAAAAAAGTAAGAAGAATGATTGCTCTAGAGAACAGATCATTTAAATGAAATAGTTGCAGATTAGAGAAAACGTATCAGAAGTGGTTGACTACAAGAGATAGAGAAGATCGGAAAACATACATTAGATTAAACAAATTAAAGAAAATTAGAAAAAGGAAAAACCAGTTTTAGAAAAGAAAATATGAAAATATAAATAGATACAGAAACATAAAGGTAATTTTACAGAAATGTATTTTGGTAAAATTAGGTTCTTAAACCAAACGCCATCATTCTTGTTTTATATAATACACATATATTTAAATACCAAACTAGCAACATGTATTGTAAAAATTAAATGTTGGGTAAACTAAAAAAAACACTTGGTTCCTTTTTGCAAAATTAACTAAAAAAATTGAATTGGAATGAACAATATAAAATGTTTAAAAATAGTTACGAAGTAACTATTGATCCTGTGTGGGCTTCTCCAGTTCAAAGTCAAATTCTCCATTATAGTCCTCAATATCTCCATCTATAGTGCTATCTGCGACAAGATTAGTATAAAAATTTTGATTGGCAACAAGAATAAGATCCATATAGGATTTTATATCTTCTAATTTTGCTAATACCACAGCTTTCTTTTGGGGCCAAAAAGTTTTTTGACTACAAAAAATAGTACCCGATAAAGGTTTCCCATCCTTACCGTTTTTGTTTATGTGTACTTGTCTGTAACTTTCACATTCATTATAATTTGTTTTTCCAATGACAGTGTATGGTTTATGTTCTAAAGTTTTGATTTGTTTTATGTGTAGCCAGTTTACTTTCTCATCCAAAATATTCTTTTTTCTATTCCTGATATATTTTTTATTTTTTTTTGTTGAAACAAGATCCTTTTTTTATAAAATGTACAACAAAAACTTTGTTCTTCTACAGCTTTTATTATGCAAATACAATCATTAGGAGAATAAAGTTTTTGCTACTTTTGAAGACAGACTCCACATCTACAAAGTTGCTATCTTTGGGAGAAAGCTAGGTCCTGTTTTAATCAAATTGTCTGCAAAATTTTTCAAAAAATTGCACTATATTTTTTAGGGAAGGCTATATTTTGGTTGAAAATTGGGGAAGAGGAAGAGTCTTTTTCATGCCAAATGGTAAAGTTCTTATATCATCCTTTTTCTTTGAAAAAAACGTTTTTAGATTAGGTTCTAATAAATTTAAATTCCATTTACAAATGGGAAGTTGATATAACATTTGGCAAAACCAGAAAATATGTATCGACACGTCTTATTTCGACTCGGCTAGTTAGACGCTGCCATCTTGACACCTCAGCTTTGACGCAAAATTACCAAGACGCGAGCTCATCTCGACGAGATCTCACCTCGACACGAGCTCATCTGGACGCAAGCCCATATCAATACGACATTAAATTTGAACAATACTGAGTGTTGCGGTGGTGTATTTGTATTTTCAGTTTGTATTTTGGTGACAACTAGGAACAACATGTGATTGATATATGGTTTACATGAATAGCATTTTTGCAACGCAAGCAAAAATAATAGAATAAATAAACTTGAGAATAATCTTTAATATAGTTTAATAGTTTACAAAAGATTGACTTAATTTTTACGGGGTGATTTCCACCATAATAGAAGTTGATTTATCCCAAGACACCTTAATAAAAGTTGCATAATAAACAAGAAATAACTTTTTTAAAATTTTATTTTTAAATAATTTTTAAGATAATTACTTTAGATGTTTAATGTTATTACCCCGTTGTTGAACGCAAAGTCTGGTTCTATGTATCCACGAATAGGCATAAATTAAAAGGCTTAAATTTTGCTATCGAATTGTTGTCGCAGTTGCTTCAACACGATTTCAAAGTTCTTCAAGATTGAGTATTTCGTCGTTCGTCTATACCATCGTCTTCATAAGGCCTCATAAATAAAAATCTAGCGGCAAAAGGTCCGGAAACAGAGGAGGTCATGGAATAGGACCACTTTGGCTAATTGATTTATTTGAAAGTGTCCAAATGCTGCCGAACAATACAAATAAAATGAGGTGGTGCCCCATCTTGTAGAAGCCACATTCGTCTACGTACATCCAAAGGCACATCTTTCAATAGCTCTTGCAAATTATTTTGCAAAAAAATAAATTTTGTTCTCAAGTTAATCGATTCGGAAGGGCAAAAGGGCTAATAAGTTGTCCATTAACCAGTCCAACGACAAACAGCGTGTGGATTATCAATCGCCCAGATATAAGTATTATGGTAGTTGTTTATGCCATTACGAGTGAACTGCGCTTCATCAGTAGCTAACACATCAGATGAAAAGTTTGGAATTTCATCATGTTGTTGCAAAAACCATGGGCAATATTGAAAACGTGAAAGATGATCTTCAGGTTGTAAAGCACTTTTTGTACATGAAATGGGTGCAATTGGTTTTTACGAAGCGTTTGCCAGACAATTCGATTAGAAACACCTACTTGGTGAGATATTTTTCTCGTACTTGTAAACGGATTTTCTTCGGCAAGATTTAGCACTTCTTCTTTAGCATCTAAGATAGGTTGCTACCGGCTGCGTCTAGCACCACGTCCTCTACGCAGTGCACCAGTTTTTCTTGCACGACGTACTAGATTCGAAACTTCTTTTAAGGTGGCTAATCACTTCTTCAAAATAAAGTCAATGTTACGTAAACACCCTGTATAGTCTGGTAAAATTTAGTAAAAAAGCGCGAAAAAAAACCTTGGCATCAAAGAGTGGGTAAAAAAAGTAACAGATAAAAAAACCGACTAAAAAAAGCCGCAGAAAAAAGTTGTGGTATAAAAAGGTGAAGTGTAAAAAGTGGCGAAAAATAAGCGTACGAAAAACAAAAGCAGGGGGACGATGCCCATTAAAATGTATATTATACCAATATTTAAATTTAACAGAATATTGCTGTGATTCTACAGTTCTATTAATTAAAGATTGTAACTTAATCAAAGTATAGGTAATATGCAAGGTTAGTAAATTAATTAAAAAATGGTCGCAGAGGGATCGATTGAAGTATCTTTCTGACGTGTTTTTGAGAGGAAAAAGTGTCAAACAATAAACGAAATCAACCAATGTCAAAAATTTTCACTTATTGTTCCACAAGAGGTTTGTATTTTGCCCAGTAAATTGTACAGAAAACAGATTACAATTTAAACAACATAAATTTACTCTTCAGTGCTAATAATAACGCAAAAAAAAATAAAAAAGTTTTTGTAAAGTATATTAACAATAACTTTTATTTAAACATATTGGTTGCGGTATGGAGAAATGTGGTCTAACTTTAAGAGGTTATTCGTAACTAAATTTTAAGCCAAAGGCTTATTTATATTTACTAAAATAATTTAATCAGTCATTAAGCTGAAACAAAACTAAGAATTTATTTGCAATCGATTTTAATAATAATAATAATAATAATAATAATAATAATAATAATAATAATAATAATAATAATAATAATAATAATGGCTTTATTAGGTTATGTAACAAAAATTCAAATGTATATTAAAGAAATAATACAGAAATAATAATAAGATATACAAAATAAAATTTAAATTAAAAATAATATAAAAATAAGAAAATTCATTGTTACTAACCCAATGGGCGAAGTTCAGATGCTAAAGAGAGACAATTCTATTTAGCTCTGCTCTACCACTTAACCCATTTAATTGTAATATATATATATACATATCTCTTTTGTCATACAATATGTACAGTTTAATTTTTCTAAGGGATTCCGATCCTACGTGATGTGCTTTATATTATTTAACATTGTTGTGATAATAACATTTGGTATAGTGTTCTCTTAAATGTATATAAATTCATGGAGTTTATATTAGTTGAAAGTGATTTATATATTTTGGCTATGGTATAGGAATAAGAACGTTCAAATAGCGTTGTTTTATGTAATGGTGGAATGATTAAGTTGGTATATCTCGCGTTTGTACTAAAATGTATCTTATTATGTAAATAAGAAGGTGTACTACTTAATATGACTTTGTGGTATAAAGTGGCTGTATGCAAATACCTTCTCTGTGTCATATTTAACCACTTGACTTCATTTAACTTGTGTGAAATGCAGTCATATTTTCTAATTCCAAAGATTAAGCGCAAACAGGAGTTCTGCATTCTCTGAATTTTCATTTTATCAGCGCTGTCTAGCGCAGGTCCATATACGGCATCACAGTATTTAAATTGAGAGGACCAAAGATTCACAAAGCAATATTTTAATTTTTTTGCTTAGAATTCTGCGATTGTTGAAAATAAGTTTAAGATTAACAAAAGCTTTCAGTATAATGTCCGTTATATGATTTTTAAACCGTAAATCCGTATCTATTTTAAGTCATAGGTTTTTTAAAGGAATTATTTTATCTTTTATTACAATTTTAAGTTTGCTTTTGTTAAGCACAAGACTTCAGCGGATTAACTGTGAGACCATGTGCTTCGGATGTTTGAATAATATTATTTAAATCATTACAAATGCATTCGTTTGCTGCAATTATATCGTGTTCTGTAAAATGGTATTGTAATTGTATATCATCTGCGTATTGATGGAATATCAAATTGTCTAAACATTTGTTAAAATTACAGGTATATATGGTAAACAGAATTGGTCCTAGCACTGAGCCTTGTGGTACACCAGACAATAACGTTAAATGCTTCGACTTTTCATTTTTGTACCTAACCTGTTGATATCGACCTGTAATAAAATTGTTTATAAGTATATTTGCCTCGTCACTAAATCCAACGTAATGTAGAATGCTACCTAATAGTTTGTGACATATTCTGTCGAAAGCCTTAGAGTAATCTAATAGAATTAAAGTAGATAATTTACCATTATCTAATGCATTATAAATCTCATCAGTAATGTTTAATAGTGACAACTGAATCCAGACCTGAATCCTGACTGAGTTGCTGGCAATATTTTATTGCTTTCTAGATGAATTTGAATTTGTTCAGCGATAGCCTTCTCCAAAACTTTAGACAGTACAGGAAGCAAACTTATAGGTCTTAAGTCATTTAAAGTTTTTGGCTGGTTCTTTTTCGGAAGGGGTATAACCAATGCAGACTTCCATTTTTCTGGAAAGTTACTGGTGTATAAGGAATAATTAATTATAAAGGTTATATAAGGCGTTAGAAAAGGACAACATATGTTTATCATCTGGTGACTAATGCCATCAGAACCTGTTGACTTTGTTTTTATACTGGTTAGAAAACGTAGTATGTCCAAATCTGTTACCTCATGAAATTTTAGTTTGGTTTGAATGGTTTTATGGTATTACTATTATAAAAGTTATATAATTCTGAATTGCAACCTAAATTTAAGTTGTCTAATTTTGTAAAGAAGTCATTAATTTTATTAACATCATTTAGGTCTGGGGGTAGGTCAATATTTCTTTTTTACTGATTATGTCTAACTGTTGTAGTTTGTTCCAGATATTATTACTATTGTCACGTATTTTAAATTCTAGGTATGCTTTTTTTCTCGCTTTATTGCCAAGTTAACGTAATTACGCAAAATTTTATAATATTGCCAATGAGTCAATTGTTTTGAAATTTTGAACCGTTTTAAAGCTTTGTTCCGTATTGAGATCATTTCTTTATAATATTATGTGTTAACCATGGAGCTTTGGGTTTCAATAGTCGTGATGTTTTAATGGGAGCATGTATATTAAATATGTTTAATAGGTTATTGTCCAGAAACTCAACCATATCATTAATGTTTGTCATACCATATATTTCATCCTAATAAATGTTCTGTAAATCTATAGAAAAATCATTACTATCAAAATCTCTGTAAGTTCTAATTACAGGTACATTTTAGTAATACATCGTATGGGATAAGAACATAATATTAGTGAATGATCCAAACGTGATGCATTTGCAGGATACTTGCATGGTCCACATCTATATTACTTAAGATAATAATAAGGTCAAGTAAGCTTGAGCTAACCTTAGATATTCTTGTAGGTTCTTTAATTATTTGTTTCAAACCCATACTTTCAATTATAGTAGAAAACTGAATGCATCGTAGATTATTACACCTAACTAAAGCAATATTGAAGTCACCCATGCATATTATCTCATCACATTTGGTCAAAATTTGGGTAATGGAGCTCTCAAACCGTTCAAGAAATTCAGAGAATGCATACTCCATTCTTCTGTAAACTACACCTACAGCTAATAATATATTATTTAATTTAAAAGTCACCCAAATTTGTTCTAATGATTGATGGTTATCTATGTGTATTTGTTTATATTGTAGATCGCTGTTAATATACATAGCCACACCTCCTCCCCATGTAGTTGTAATTCTGTCTTTTCTTTCAAATTTGTATTTAGCAATATTTATAGCTGAATTTGGTACCTTTGAAGAGAGCCAGGTCTCTGACAGACCAATTACGTCAAAGTCATTTATTAACACATGCTGCTTGAAGTCGGAAAAATGATTTGTTAGAGACCTTACATTTAAATGTGTTACATTAAGGTAAGCACTCATTATGCAGCAGTTGGAGTATAACGATATCTAAATTATAAGACAGAATTAAAATCAAACACCCCATAAATACAATCAACATCTTGTAATTATTTGTTAATACCTTATAGCTTAGTACGCAAATTAAAATGCATATATACGCATACGTAATACTAAATGAAATGGAAAAATTTATTATATAAATATACAAAAAAAAATAGATGTAGGTAAACGTTTTCGATAATAAAAGTAATCTTTTTGACCTTAATAATAATATAACTAGTCCATATTTAGTGAACATCATTGAAATCCTGTATTGACTTGACCACGAACACCTTACTTTTTTCATCTTTACGCATTAGTATTTGACCATTCCGACACCACACAAATTTTATGAACTTATCCTTTGCATATTCTCTTGCTTTAAAGAACAAAACACGATTATTTTTGTTAGAGAATCGTTTATATAGATATCACTGGTTAAATTTACATTCGATAGATTACTAAACATTTCACCTAAATCTTTAACAGTCACCCTCCTTTTTACACGTTTACAACTCATAAAGTTATCTTTGTCCATTCTACTAATAAATTTTATAATGATTTCTCTAGGCTCAGTTGGATTATTAGGATTTTTGAAAGTCGATAACAAGCATCTAACATGTTCTTTTCAATAGAAAAACCTATTGCACTGCCCACGTTTCTTACTAGGGTAACTATATTTTCATTTTTAATTTCCGGCACACCTCTGATTTCTACACAATTTTTTCTAGTGTACTGATCTAATTTGTTTATTCGTAATTGCAAAGCGTCATTTTCTTTTAATAAGTTCTTACTTTTGGTTTCTAGCTCTTCAATTTTTTAAACATTCATCAATTTTTTTCTTGATTTTTCAATAAATTAGTATTATCACCAATTTTAGCGTTACAAAAGTTTAACGATTCTGCAAAATCATCTTGATAATTTTTTATTATTAACATTAAGTTGTAAATCTGATCAAGATTGACCTCAGTTAACTTGGATGGAGAGACACTTTTATCAACTTCATCTTGTAGGGTATTATCCACATTGTTTTATTAAACCTTTCACAATTCCAGATTACAATTTTGTTTGACTTTTGCAAAGTATGAAATTCGTCAATAGATATATTTATACATTCTAGGTGAAAAGACTTTTTACATACCGAACAATCAATGAATTTTTCATATCTCGTTATTCTATTATCACACACCACACAGTTGACACCACGACTTGCACTTAATTTAGTTTCTTTATTTGCCATTATTGAATGAATTAGTATAGTAATTAATAAACAGGGAAGTGAATTAAAATACGTCTGTACTGTACGACGACCGAGTTACTGTTATCTTTTACTTTATCAATGGGTTAATTAATTTGATAGCTGTCTATTGAAAAAATTAATTAAAACAACTAGTAGTCTGAGAGTCAACAACAGATTTTCATGACCAAGTTCATTTTCGATGAAAACTCGTAAAATGTTTCAAAAAGTTGTATCAAAGTTGTACCATACGAATAAATAAATCAAGAAGTTTAATGAACGTCAGCTGCTGTTCCGTGGGTGGGTCGGCCAGTAGTATTCTTCCACAAACGTAGGAAAAAAACTATATTTAATCACTTCCGTGGTTTAAAATTTATCAAATTATAGTTAAGCCAATATCACGAGAAGAAAAGATCAACTGACTATAAAGTGGTAGATTATACGTCATCTGATCGCAGAAATTACATAGATATATTGCTATGATAGCGCATATTTCAATTTTGATTTAAAATTTTATTATGAATTTGTTTTTTTAATCACGACAAATAAATTTTTCTCCTGTATTTCAGGGTTAAATTTTATCAGGTAGAAATTATGGTTTGTGTATGTAATCTAAATCAACATTTGCCTTAACTTTAATAATAATCAACTTCTTTAGTCAGAAATAATAATTTGTCTTTTTATTTTCTTTTAGAGCCTCGTTAATCAAACACATCGCACGATGTACCAAACACAAGAAAAAAAATTTTTTGAATCAACGACGCGTGTTCCGGTGAATCATTCATAATGCAACCGCTATATGAGTGGGGCGTTAACCCGGGCGTTATGACAAATTATTTTCAAAATTTCTAACACTAACTTAATTTGTAGTAGTTTAACACTAACTTAAACTACTACAAATTAAATCTGACTTTGGTCATCGGTATCACAGGTACGTGCTGTATTTTGTTAATTCTGTTGATTCTTTTAGGATAAACGCGATCTCGTTCAGCGTAGGAATTCCTGCCTCTTCTTAGGATACTTTTGGCTACTCTACCATCAACACTTGCTTCCTAATACGATGTCTTTGTACAAACCTTAACATTCGTCAATTTTCTTTCTGTTTGCAAATAAATCTAACTTACTTTTATTGTTATTTGTGCACTCGCTGAATTATCTTCATTTGTGCACTAAATTTTATTTTTGCGTCACATGCACTTATTAAAATTTTTTTTTGTTTTACTTTTGCGACGTCAAACACTGCTCTTTTATTAAAATTTTTATCGTACTGAACGACGTTCTTTTACCGCGTCAGAATCTTAACAGATTAAGCGTCGGTTTTTGCCTCTTGTTTATCAAATTTCAAATCATAGCTATTTGATTTCGATTTTTCCGCTAAAATTTGTAGCTAGGACAACCACCTAACTGGCATCTACTGTATTTTAATTAGAACAACAATTCTGTCATCCAGTTTTCTGCAATTTTAATTAACT
This sequence comes from Abscondita cerata, assembly GCA_030710515.1. Classification (NCBI taxonomy): domain Eukaryota; kingdom Metazoa; phylum Arthropoda; class Insecta; order Coleoptera; family Lampyridae; genus Abscondita; species Abscondita cerata. The sequence goes on from JALBCR010000148.1 coordinate 47,066, forward strand.
TCTTTCGTATTTAACTGTCATTACACCCCTCAATTGCCAAATGCTTCATTATTTCTTCCTTTATTTACATTTTTTTCAAAACTCTTGCGCCACAAATTAATTAGTCATGAAAATTTTCACTATCATTAACCTCATTTTAAATTATGGTTTTTTTTGGAATATTTTATTAATTTTACTAATTTGGGCTGTTGTTTTGATTGAAACACGTTTATTAACATTTTAACACATAATTGTTTTTTTCTTTAAATGTTATGATTTCTACCAATGACCTTGAAAAAATTACTAATTGATTAAATACTATCACTAATGCTACATTTCTTTAAGTTAAATGGCTGGATAACATTATTAGAGCTGCTGTATGATCTTTACTGATTGAAATTTACAAAATACACTGTCCAATTACATCAACTTGCTGACAGCTGCAATAATTCATTTAAACCTCACCGAACCACTTCAGAATAGAGAATCTGGGGCTTATTTACAAATAGATTATTGTGGGACTGATTTATATCGCCTTTTTTGAACTTGGAGATGCGGATACCATCGCAATATATATGTTTTTAGTGATTTTCCTCAATTGAAAACTTATCTGATAATAATTTAGATGCTATTCTAAATAAATAAAACCGTCAGCTGCTTGTATCTCTGTGCAAAGATTGTCAGCTGATGTCCTGAAAGGGCTACTGCTCGACCCGCCCACGAAACAGCAGCTGACGTTTACAATGCTTTATGATATAACTCTCTGAAGCATTTTTCAAGGTTTTGGCCAAAAGGAAATGATTGGTGGAAATCGTCCCTGAGTTTTTGACTGTAAATATATATATTTAAACGATAACTTTTTCGACATCTAGTGTCGACTCGTGAAAGCGTTCACGTACATAAATAATTATTATATATTTAATATATTAATTTTCATTTATCCAAGAGGTAAAACTTGAGTCAACAAAAATGAATAATATTTACAATTCAGAATAACTCATTGAAATTACGTAAAAGTAACTTTGTTGTATTGTTTACTTTTGAATCGTTGTTATATCTCCTTCTGCAACATTTTCATTAATATACAAGATAAATAAGTAAATACTACACTTATAAACTTTGCTTAATTTATTTTTACGGGCTCGACTCTTACTCTTAAAACCCAAAAACACTAAAATTAAGTCAGTAGATATTATAATACCATAAAAAATATCGAAAACAAAAAAAAATTTATAACATTAGATACGCTCGTATGAAATTGATTATTATAGATTTGATTTAATCCAATTGTATTAGTCTTGTATTATTGAATATAAAAATTTGGATAAGTACGCAATTTCTTCTGGGAAAAATTAAGGATCATTGCAGACAATATGCGGTAATAATCAAAGACTCAAAACAAATAGACAACTAATACAATATATCTACGTAATTTTAATAGTTTTCCTAAACCTTAAAGCAAGTTCTCTGCCAAGATGAACCAAACTACAATTGCGCACCGTTTCGTCACCACATCACTACACTATACTATCAAAACTTCCTAGAAACAGGTGATAAAGAAATCGCAGATCAGCTACTTTATATCCTAAACGCAGCAAGACAACAAAAACGGAGTGAAACTGTTGAAAATTTAAACTTCCAAACATCAAGTCGGAAAGCATGGTCCCTAATTAGAAAAATTTGGAAGCAGAAACCCTCCTCAAAAGCAAAAAACTCCCATTAAACCAAATTTAGTGGCCTTTCACATTGTGATCAAATCCAGAGCACCCAGAGATAAAACTCATACTGAAAGTGTAACAGGGCATCTAAAAACCCTAAAACACGAATCTGCAAAAACCGAACACTCTCGTCCTTTTACCGGCGAAGATATATCCGCTGCCCTTAAAGATGTTACACCTGGGAAAGACCCAGGGTTTGACGAAATCCATCTTGAATTCCTTCTTAAGCGGAAAATACGCAAAGATTTGGCTGGCACGCTTCTTCACAAACATCATGCAGACTAGTGAAATTTGTCGAGAATTTAAACGTTCAAAAGTAATAACCATTCAAAAACCAGGTAAACCAGCAGACCATTCAAAAAGTTACCGACCAATTGCGCTGATGTCAAGAATGATCTACAACAGAATAAACTCAGTAATACTTAAAGATATTCTAGTTGAACAAACTGGAGTTTTTTATTTGATAATGGAATCAGAAACCAGCACTCCCAAAAAGCTTAAAATTGCCTACCGCAAAGATCAGTACTTGCGCTATTGTTGTTTAGCTTATATATTGCAGACATGCCCAAAACTACATTAACAAAGCTTCTTTACGCCGAACGAAGGAATTTTATCCAAAAACCTAAAAGTAATGGGAAGCTTCTTTCGAAAATGGAAAGTCGAACCTAATGCTTCGAAAACAGAAATAACCATCGCCCCATCTACGCTAAATTAATTTTCTAACAAACGACTACAAGAAGATACTCAACAACAAAGAACTATACTGACGACGCGAACAAAAACCGACTACACTCCAGAAAACCACCAACAAACACCGCAAAAATTGCCACAGATACTGAGTTTAACATAACAGACAGGTGGGTTTACAAATGGTCCAGAGCTCAGCCGAACAACAACTTACCCTGCATAACAAAAAGATCCCCTGGATTTAATCTATTACGCAAAACCTGGGGCACATTAAATCGCATTAGGACCCAACACGGCAGATGCGCATACTTTTTAAACAAGTTGGGAAAACTCCCTTCCCTCTCATGCGATTGTGCAGAAGTCCAAACGATTAAACACATAATAGAGGAATGATCATAAGAAGGCATCCCCGACCATTCCTGTTTGCAACGTCAGAAGCGATTGAATATATAAATAATCTTAGTGTTTGTAAACTACATAAGTTTGTTATACAGGGTGATTCATTACTATTTGGAAATAATTTAACACTAGAATCCCGACCTCAAGTATTGACTTAATCGTTATAAGGAAAGAGTACATTATTTACTTAAAAAATACTGGAAAATCAAAAAATTCTACTAAAATTTCTATTCCGCCAGTGACGTAAAATTTGGGGACGATTAACCGGTCACTTACCCCTATCGTGCGCTTCTGGTAGTAGACAGAAATGTTTGTTTAACGTAATTTAGAAGGGTGTACAGTGTCTACACTTTCTGCCAAATATAAATGGATACGTCAATTAGTTTTAAAATACTGAGCACAAATAGTTTTTTAAATTTTTAAACAAAATACCCTGTAATCTAGTAAGGAGCGACATTTTATCTAGGTGTTTTGGGTAAATCTTTGATTTATGACTCCAATATTTAATATACATCAATCGACAAGCCAGATAACATGAAGAATTTAACTAACCTACTATTCAAGCCAAGTGATTTGTTACATAAAACTCTGTGATCAATTATATTATGGTTTAGAAACATGGGTATAGTTAAAGTACACATGTCTTTTTTAAACTTTTTACTTGTAACATAATTGTATAGACCGGTGAGGTAAGTAATAGAAATAAAATTTTATTACAAATAAGGTACGAGAATAGAACAAATACTATAATAATAATAATAATAATAATAATAATAATAATTTTATTCATTTGATAATAGAAAACTATTTTAAATACGTCATTGTTAATACTAACTATAACATACATGTATACTTGTATAAGGAATATTTGCTATATAAATAAATTAATTGTATAAATAAAATCTAACACAACATATTACATTACAAAATTTAATTTGAAATCATTGTGGATGTTGTTGTCTAGAAATTCTTTAATCGTGTAAAAAGCTTTATTTTTTAAATATTTAGTCATGTAAGATTTTAGTTGTTTATATGTTAGTTGTTTTAATGTATTAGGTAGTTTGTTGAATGGTATTATTGCATAATAATTACTGCTGTTTTGCCAATCCAAAAGACGGACTTGAATCAGGTTTAAGTTGTTTTTGTTTCTTGTGTTGTAATTATGAGTATCGGGAAATGAAAGATAATTCTGGTAATTATCTTTCATTAATAGTGTGCAATTTAAGATGTAAATAGAGGAAAGTGTTAATATACCAAGACTGATAAATTGATCTTTGAAACACGTCCTAAATTCTATATTACTGATAATTCTGACCGCAACGTCTTTGAATTTTAAATGTTTTAGGTATACAAGAAGAATGACCCCATGCTATAAGTGCATAACACATTATTGAGTGGAAATACCCGTAATATGCTAACTTTGCTACTTTTACTAACACATTGTTCATTAGGTTTCTTAATATAAAACAAGCTTTTGATAACTTAGTGCTTAAGTTTTTACAATGCTCTAACCAGTTTAATTTCGAATCTAACGTCACCCCAAAAATTTAATTATGTTTGTGTTATCTAAATTGACATTATTCTTTAGTGTAAAAATACATTTCTCGCTTATATTTTTATTTATATGCAGTCTATTACCTATAAGCCATTTATTAATTTCATTTAGGTTACATGTTAATTCTATGTTGTGTAAATCATCTACCGAATTCAGTAATGTTGTGTCGTCTGCATAAAGAATAATCTTGTTTTATCGGTTTGATACGCAATGTCATTGAAATAGATTAAAAACAGTATTGGACCAAGAACCAAGCCTTGAGGTACACCAACTTCTATCTCTTTAGTTTGGAAAAGAGTGTCATTATGAAAAACATACTGGTGACGATCAGTTAGATACGATTGCAATAACCCTACACTTCCATCGCTAAATTTATATTTTTTAAGTTTATTTATTAGTATATTGTGATTGACACAATCAAAGGCTTTAGATAAGTCTAAAAAATTTGCTATGCAATACTTAGAATCTTTGAAGCAGCCAATTATAAAATTCGTAAGATTCAAGATTGCACTACCACTTGACATTCCATTACGAAAACCAAACTGACTACTAGATATAAGTTCGTGTCGTTGTAAGTGATCCATTATTTGTGATTTTAATATTTTTTCATAAATTTTTAAAAAAGCAAGCAGAATCGATATTGGACGATAATTATTCATATTGTCTTTGTTTCCGCTTTTATGAAAAGGAATAACCTTTGATATTTTACTGATTGAATGTTTATGTGTAATAAACCAATATTAATTACTTGACTAGAATTGTGTATCACTGGATTATCGTAGATGGTTTGTGACGGTCCCTTAGTTGATCGAGATGTCAAAAAAACTTGCCGATTGTTACATCCGATGGCCAGATATTCAAATTATTAATAATGTCTAATTTATTTTTCTCGATTGTAATTTTGAAACTACTGTAAATATCAGGAAATTTGGATTTCATTTTCTTACATTCGGCACCCTGAATACCATTATGTTTTAGAAAATTGGTTAATGTCTCTTCTGAGAGGTCTGGTTCGAGCCTACTCACATATAAATTTTCTAATCTTGGTATACCCTTATTCTCTGTAATTGTAAAATTGTTACCTCTAACGGTTGAATTTCTAGTTTTACATGGTTTTTTTTTGGCTTAGCCATGGTTCCGAAGGTTCTAAACGTTTTATCTCATTTTTCTCTTCTATCTTTTTGATTTGATCTTTCGTAGTTGGTGTTGTCGAAATCAGATAATTATTTGATATTGTATCCGCATAAGATTTAGGTTTATAATCATGTTTGACTGTGGCGACATTGAATGTGACGTCTTCTCCTTTATAATTATTATTTAATTTTGTTGTTTTGTGTTTTGTAATTGTGTTGATGATATCACGTGATCCAGGATGTTGTTTTATTTGCATTGGTTGCATTCTTGATATTTTTATCTACCTGTTGAGGTTCTATTGGATTGTTATTGGTGATTCCCACTAATTTAATTTTATCCTCAAGTAACTTAATTTTGTCAAATAGTACAGCAATCAATTGATTTTTGTCGTAAATAATGATTTTAAATAATCAATTTCGTTATTGTTGATATCAATTTAATCGAGGTTTTTGTTACACTCATAAGTTTCACCACAACATTTTATATTTTCACTATCAATTACATTAATACAATTTAGCTTGGTTTTAGCGCAACTGTCATGATAGTAACTTAAACAAGTAATAGATTTAAAATTAAAAATAAAATATACTAAAAATTACCTATAGGATAGATTGATTCGAACAAACAAATTGCATGCTGATATTTGAAAAATATTTGTTGAGTTTTTCAAGCAATTTTAACTAAAAATTTATTGATACGTTTTCAAAGCTCACAAAAAAATACGCTTCACGTAACGAAAATTGCTCCAATTCTTGCAGTTGCCACAGTTATTCAAATATTTCAGTTAATTTAAAACCAAAGATTTTTGACATTTTTAAATTCCAATTTATACCGTGATTTATTAGAAAACAATTATAATACGTTCCAATTCCAACAAATCAAAATGAAGAATAAGAAATCGTATTCCTAGATTATATATTTTTTTAAGTTACAAGGTTTCAACAGACAATGTATGTATAAAATTTGTAATAATTTCCTCGCCATTAATTTACATTTCAATAATGTAGATTATTTATGTTTGTTAATGTCACTATCCTCTAACTACTACCATTGATTATAAAGTTACTGGCTACTACTTACAAACTTGACATTCATTTTGGTTCACTTACGAAAATGTTAAACTTTGTAGTAACAACCTGCACTTTCATCAAACCTTTTAAGGGTGCAGATTTAAAAAAACTGTATTAAAGCAAAATTATGTTTCAACAATTATCAAAATTAATACAGTTCAAAAACCATAGAGTAACGCGTATACTTAAAATGAGACTTAATTTTTTTTCAAATAAATCTGTTTATCAAGAATTGTTAAACATACAACAAATATTGACATTATTTGGGCATTCATTATTCCTCAAATAAAAAAATGTAAGTTGTTTTAATTTAATTTTCAATAAAAACTTTTTGTCTTTAATTAAGTTACTTCAAAGCGATTCTTTGACTGATTTGAAAGTATAAGTGGTGGTCCTATTACTTCAAAAGTCATTGTAGATTAAATTGAAAGAGTTTTTATCAAAAAGGATCGGTTGACTTTAAGTCAACCTCTGTCTTAAACAATGGTAACCGTTAATGTAAAGTTTCTACTTAGATCTTAAAGAGTAATTAAACGAAAAAATTATTATTATAAAAATTAATACCCAATGCATTGAATTTATTACTTATTACTCTTTCGAATACAACAGTAAATAATAAAAAAACGTAAACACAAAAAATTAATTTAAAAATTTACATCGCTTTATAATTAAAAACAATAAATATTTCGTTGTGTAATATGGCTTCAAAAATATTACAACTTAAATTTGATAAAGTGTTAATTAGGGCACTTTTGTTGTTAATTGAGTATTTTTCTCCCTTTTCCGAGTTTTCTCTGTAGAAAGAATGCATTACGTTTCATTTTTTTTGTTTGTTTTTATTTTTAAATTGTATTTATAAAGACCTACGTGTAAGTGATTATTGAATTAAGAATTCCTTCAGACTGCTTGTCTTAAAAATTTTACTTGAAAAAAGGATGGAACTAACTTTAGTTGAATTTTGTCTCTCATGCACCCACTGAAAGCAGTTTTCACGGTTCTAAATAGCTTTTCGGCTTTAAATTGTATCATCTTGCAAGCATTAAAAGTTTGAATACACTCATATCAAGAAAATTGAATTTGGAGGATATTTCTATGAGAACGAGCTTTAACGGCACCTGCACGATATATATATATATATATATATATATATATATATATATATATATATATATATATATATATATAATACCTATATTTAAAACCTTTGAAAAAAAATATATGTAGTTAGTAATTTCAATTATTGCGGTAGTTACTGAAAATCCCAAAACAGAAACTTTTTATTGTTACACTAACGTGTGCTTTTTAAAGTACGGTGTTAGAGTTGGAGTTCACGTTTTCAAATTGAGAACCTGACACAATTGAATGTGTTTGACAGTCTAAATCTGCCAACTATAAATGTCATTAATTCACAAAATGTCAATGCCAACTTCAACGTCGGATTTTAAAAAACACACGTTTTTTTTATTTTCGGATTTTTCATACTTTAAATTTTTACAATTGATCTAAAAAATTCAAATTTTTGTATTTTATGCAATATTATTCATTTTCCAATTTATTTAATAAGAAAATTTGATTCAAACTAATAATTAAAGCTACAAATAAATTAATAAGTTGTTTGTGGTTTGCAATCGTCAACCTTTTTTTTGCGTACCCATTACATATACATTTCTAAATAATTTCTACCCCTGCTTCTGGTAATTAATGGAAACTATTGTGACTACTTATACATACACGTATTTTTACTGAAACCAAATTTTTTTCCTAATCTAAATAGAAACTCTATTTATTGGGAGTTAAATTTAAAATCAGGTTTTCACAAAATAAATTAATTTATTTTACCATTTCAAACAAGTTCAAAGAAATAAAAAATTGCTAACGAATACTGCAAGAAATTTTACTTCTTCACCACGTTTATTGCATTCATAAGAGAAATTTTAATAAGAATTATAGCGGAGAAATTATTTATTGTACATTAAAGGCAAGTTTTACTGTAAAGCAAAATTCTATACCATAATTTCAATTTAAATTTTAATTAGTCATTAATTAAATTAAACTCTAAAATATTAATTAGACTACAATACAACTGCGTAAACTGATATCTAAATAACTACAAATGAAATAATATGGTGAACGTTATTAAAATATGAATAATATCAAAAGAATAATTGTATTTACTCAAAAATAGAGTAGCTCGTAATAGAAACTTTTGTTATAAAACTGTCATTACTATTAATGCGTAATTGAGGCACCTGAACCTCTTATAAAAGGTGAATGTGTAGCTAAAGAAAAAAACGAAGTGGGTGCTTCTTCAGGTCGGTGATCATTTAAAGGAGCACCTGGCTTAAAGAAACACATATTGGTACCTTGGAGCTGTAGCTAAAGAAAACTCAGGTAGTGGTTAGGGTTATGTTTTACTCCAAGAAGTGGGGACTTTTTCAGGTAGACAACCAACTAAATGAATCCCTAGGCCTGAAGAAGCAGTCACTTCGTGGTGCAAAACGTCGCCCTAACCACTACCCAAGTTTTTTAACTACATATTCGTATCTCCTAGAAGGGTCCAGGGGCCTTAATACGTCCCTGGCGTAGGCATATTTATATTGGTGTTAATTTTCTTCACACTGAGAAAAATTTGAGTTGTCAATTTTAAGTTCTGACGGAATCAGTGGATGTTTTACTGAAAGACGCATTTTAGTAAAGAGATACGTTTTGTTAAAGAATATGTTGTAACCGCATAAGTATGTTTATTTAATTTAATGAATTTGTTGTTAGATTAAATCATTTGCGGTTCTTTGTTTTTGTTGTTCAAACAATTAAGATCAACTTTTTTTAAGTTCTAAATTTTTTCATATTAGTGGTTAGTTGGCCAGGTGCTTCAAAACCTAGAAACAAATGCATAAGCAGTAGCGTTTCTTTACACTTCAACAGACTTAAATGTTTGATATTGTTCATAACACATAACAATTGGATTAACCGATATTAATAACGTCGAAAAAACACAATAAGTTTGTTTTTGTTTTATTTCTATCTAACTCCTAAAAGAAGAAATACATAAATACACCAAAAAAAGATATTAATAAACTTAGTTTCATTCATGTTTAGTTTTTACCTTAGAAATCAATACTGAATACTTTTTCCAAACACCGGAAGAGGGGTTATGTTAGCAACTTACATATTTTGGATACAGCAAAAAAAATCTAAAAAACTAGCAAAAGCTGCTACTTGGTACCTTATTTTAAACAGGAAATATAAATGTTAATCACAGTTACAGAAGCCAAAAGGCATATTAGATTTATAAAACAAGTAAGCTGTAAATAGATAAAAGAACATTTAACCAAAAAATATTTCTAAACATATAAACAAAATATAGAGATAAAACACATTAAACGTTCTAACATTAAATGACGTCCAAATTGTTCAAACTGAACACCATCGATTCGCTGAATCATATCTTCTGTTGTTGTGGGTATCAAAAACAAGGTCTTTCACTCAACTCCAAAAGTTAAAATCAAGGCAGGTACTAAAAAGAGAACTTGCATTTAAATAATGATAAAAAAACTTTAAATTGGTTTTTAAACAATTCCTTGCAGGTCATGGAAGTAGGATACCTATCCCAATCTACCTATCACGAAATACCCGATCAAGAAATTCATAAACATTTGCAGCGTAATAGTCAGAGCAACTATCATCTTAGAAAAACATTGTTTTAATAGTTTTCAATTGCACATTTTCTAAAAAAATTGGCAATTCATTCTCCAAAAAATTTTATATGTATGTTTTCTAATATGCTCATCAAAGAAAAAGACCCTATAATTTATCTGCCTATAGCTACACCAAATGTTCACGCTCCACCTTCTCTAATATTGCACCTCCTGCACGCAGCGGGGGCGTCGTTACCCTGAAAAGTTGCTTTATTCGTTCACATAATTCTAGATACAAAGTTTTTGTCTTCGGTTACTATGTTTTTCAAACAATGATGTCTGTTGAAGTAAAAAGGTATGAAGTAGCGGTTTCTGACAGTTTTTGCATTTTTCGCTTTATCCAAATATGGAAAAAGGTATAATCCGTTCTATTTAAATTTTTACAAAATTTGACAAAATATGTCGTGTGGTATGATAGCGCCCTCTACCAGTGTTCGAAAAAAAGTAATTACTATTGATTAGGGATTAAGCATAAATAGTTCTATTAAATAAAGTTAAGTTTAAGTTTTAAAATCGGTTAATTTAAACAAAGTTATAAGCATTAAATTGAAGTCTAACTTCCCCCAAAACTTTATTTATCAAGTGACCAAATTTTCATATTAAGTTTTTTTGTTCAAAAAACATTAAATAATAAAACAGTGTTATCTATTGACATACGTTCCTTGAGTATTTCTGGAGATATTTCTAGTTTTTTGTTTTAAAGCTACAATTGCGCGCCTTAGCGGTCAATCTACAAATTTGAAAACAATTTACAGCAATTTTCTATAGTCATTTTTATTAAGTATATTTTTCCCTAAACTGTTCAATTATTAGTTTTTGAAATACAGGCGGCTGCCGTTCTTAATGGGACACACTGTAAATATAAAACTTTTAAATCTGTTTCGGAAAAGCAAATATTGGAAGTTCAAAATCATTTGATGCAAATGTCTCACTTTTATCATTTTATCAAATCTAATCACAAATTATTGAGACGGTTAGGTCTGTTAATATCAAAAATAAAGGTGAACATTACAGTCATAGTAAAGACATATTTTTATGTTGTTTCTAAAGTCCAAGCCTTGTAGAAAAAAAAATTAAAAAAACTTGATCTCGTAATCGTTTTCTCGCTCCCTAAAACGAAACAAGAAAGCTCCGAGTAAAAAGACGACATCAACTGTCTTACAAAAAGATTCGTATCATTTCAATTCTTGCAATCAATTTTTAGAATTAACCCCTCAACAAAGGCTAAGTAAAACCAACGAGTAAAAATTTTCATCAACTGCTTTCTAGAAGGGTATTTGTTGTCGCATTGTATCTCAACGTGTCGAAAACGTAGAAATAAACAACATACTTTGCTGAACCATCAAAGGTTTTAGCGTTCTGTAAAAATGCAGCTTATACTATATTGGTACGGCTTATGCTAACATTTTAGATTCAGACTGAAAGTCACAGTATTAGTAGAAATAGAAAGGAAAAAGCAAGTTCTTGGTCTAGGACCAAACTTACCAATGACGAAATTGTGTGCAATTGTGGATTGGTTTGTCTTAGCAAAGCATTTGTTTCAAGGTTTAGGAACATCAGTAGAACCTAAACATACTAACACATTTTTTTTAATTGTCCTGAGGGTCTTGATGACCATGTCCAGAAAACAAAATGGTGATTTTCTAGAACAACATGTACTGTAAACTACTGATCACCTTCCATATTAAATATTGACCTTGGGTTTCCGGAATAAAACGTCAAAAAGCACGTCAATTTGTTTTAGAGTTTCTTTTTCGTGTGTGTTTTTAGGGGTGTTTGGTGCAAATATAAAATATGGAAGGTGATCAGTACCTTACAGTACTCCATGGTCAACAAGAAAAACATGTTGCTCCTGAGAATCACCACTTTGGTTTCCGGACCTGGTCGTCAAGACCCTCCCGGATAATTAGGAAAAAATGTACAACACAATTTCACAAAACACAATCACATTACACACTTAATTAATATTATTACGTGTAAATACTAGGGTGGGTAAGGGTTGGCATGTTTAGGTTTTAATAGTTTTCCTAAACCTTGAAGTAAATGCTTTGCCAAGACGAACCAATCCACAATTGCACACGATTTTGCCACCACACTGTACAGGTTGATACTGATCTTCTGGGGCACCATACATAACACTTACATCACAATACAATATTTAAAATGTACTATACGATTAAATAAAACATAAATTGACCGATATGAAGTTTTGACTTTTTTTAAGCTTGCACAAAATGCAAAAATGGTTTCATTTTTAGAAATCGTATTTCAATCAATCCTTATGTCTTTTCGAAGTTTTCTAATTATAAATTGTATTCTGGAATACTTTTGCTTTTTCCAAACAGACGGTTTCTGGAGCCTCATTCAAAAGGGTCACCAAACGCGTCATACTTTCAGAAATTTTACCAATATTTGACCTGTTGAGAATCCTCAGTTTCTTGTCCAATATCTTTGGTTAGAAAAGTTCCACACAACATTTTAACATAATAAATAATTAAAAAATAGTGTTTTCTTATAAAAGACAAAATTTAAGCAAAATGTGGTTTTAATACATTTGACAACAATGTACGTGACGTCTATGATAACGCAATTTCATACTTAAAATGACTCTATCATAACGTAATAATTAAATTTAAAAATATAATTCAGTAGTCCAGGTATGCTTTGGCACTGCGTTAAACTGACAGAAAGTGACGTATGATTATGCATAGTTGCCAATGTTAATAAAATATAAACTAATTAATATGCTCACGTCGTATCAATCATAAATATTTCTAAGTAATTGGTTTATAAAATTTAGAGATAATTTATTAGTATTTGTTGGTTTTTTTGATAAAAATGATATTTCACGTAAACTAAGTTAATATCAATTTCTTATGATTGGGTAAGATTTGTAGTTCACTAAGGGTTTTCCTACAAAATACTTTCTTGTAAAACTTTTTAAATTAGATTTGTTTGTAATTTAACATGCATGTGTTATTAAAAAGTAGATTAAGGTCGATTATGTAATTTTTGATTTTTACAGCTTTTAGATAATTTAACGCGCAAAGTAACAAAATTTGAATTTATAGATATACCAAATAATATGATTTGAAAATAAAATATGAATTTGTTTAGTCCTGAGAAAACTTTCATAATGCGATTGAGGGCGGAATAACGTATAAACGTTTAATCTCCGCATCAATAAAGAATTTGAAATAAATACAAATATTGACAGTATTTAAAAATAAATACAATTGCCAAAATTCCATTTGTTGTTGTTGTTTTTTATGTTACTAAGGTAATAAAAGCTTGTATTCGCATCGATTTTTACGAGTATCCATTAACCATTAATAACAAATTAATAATGATAATAATGATAATAATAAAAGTAATAATATTAATATTATTTTGCAAATTACAACTTACAGTACAAAATTAATACATGTTGTTATACTAAGTTATCAACATTTGGGTAAAGAAATTAAAAACAATTAAAATTGATCAAAGTTCAGCCTCCTTGAATCTATAAAAAAAAATTAAAAAAATAATATTATCATACTGTTTTATGGAGTGGTGATGTAATTAAACCTCTGAATCTTAAACTTAACTTATGTATACTGGTTGATTGTAAATTCAGGGCCACTTGATTTACTTACTTATTATCCATGATAGACAAAAAGTTTATTAAAAAAAGTTTTACAAGTATACAAGATGAGTATTTTCCAAACTTTGCACAAAATGGCTGACTTCCAATTTAAGTGGAGATGATATCAACTTTATTTTTTAAATAAATCACGTAGTATTTTTAGGCTAAAGTGATTCGTTGATAAATTCTCTTTAAAAAACTATAACACAAGTATAGCGCTAAAGTTACTAATAAATTAGTTATTTAAAATCTAAAGAGAAGCTTTCGATTGGTACAATTTATCTTAGGAGGCTGTGAAAACTAATATGCACAGCAAAGCCAGCACATTTGATTTTGGCTAGACGACAATTTTAATTTGCATTATACAATAATTAAGCGATAAAACGTGGGATAGAAACAGAGTTGATTTGATAAAAGAATTTTGTATGTAAGTTTAAAATGTCCGTAATTGCAAAGGCAACAACACGCTCTTCCAACATGTCAGCAATGTAAACCAAATGTAATAATCGTTACAAAATGAATAATATAAATCAGTCTTGTATTGTTAACAACTTCTAATAAACAAACATACGTTTATCAGGCATCTACCAATATCAAATCGACCTTAACAATAAAATACACCAAATGTGGCATGTATTAAAAGCTAGGTATAAATTTCTAGCAAACAACGACGATATTATGCATCAAATGTAGGGTGGCCTACCAAAAACGGAACGTTTTTTTGGAACTATCTTACACTTTCAAAAAACACGCTTGGACAGGTCAATTTTTGATTAGAGGGGGATATCTTCTGAAGACAAAATTAATCCCGAAATATCAACAGCTCCAATGTCATAAATCTTAAATAGCATGATGGATCGACAGGTACCTCATATAAAAGCCCTTTCAATTTTTTATACAGCTATATGCATTCTATTTCGGTGAGAGGGCCCCAAGGGCCCTCGAGAGCCCTATTTTTGAAAATAAAAAAAAGCCATAAAAAACTTCAATATGGTCGAGAATGTCAATTCATGGTTACAAGGGAGAATTAGAGAAATAGAGAATAAAAATAGGGTGAATATTTTTGTATTCTTGTGATCGAAGGCATGTTTAAAAATTGGTCGAAATGTTTGGAGCTTGTTATCAAGGTCATAATTAATTGGTTATACCCAAGGAATCGTAATCCACAAGAGCGTTCAAGTTGTGGTTTTGGCCTTAAAACGGGGTAAAAGTGTATAACGAGGTAGAGGTTAATCATCGAGATTCTGTTCATACTAGACATTTAATTGGATAAAATAAAATTTTTAAACTTTATAGTTTTAGTTTGGACCTCGTAAGAGCCCTTTAACACTTATTAAGTTTCTACTGATAGCGTAATTACCAAAAAATAGGCGGCCAATTTTAAATGTAATGACAGAGTTACAATCACCGTCGTTCTGCGGTCATTTTAAGTCCGAAATTGCCAAATTCTTACATGTGTTTTGGCTTCTGAATTCGGCTCCCGGTTTTCTTTGACTGAAAGTGACTGTGCAAAGAAACTTAGTGGCGTTACCCGGCCATGGTTAAACATCCAGTTTAAGTGCAAAGTTCTTTAACGCCCAATACATCACCTTTTTATCCCTCATAATTACTCTAACTGAAAAACTACTTGTCATACACTTATGGCCTTATTACCCTCAACTTATGAGAGATTTGAAAGCAAACATTTCCCTAAAACTACCCTCTAATAGTGCAAAGTGTTCTTATGAACTTATAAGTAAAAATTTGACCCTACAAAAAGTGTAACAAACAATTTCCTCGTCTGCCACTAGTGGGCACACAAGCCCAGCTCATTTACCAAACAAAAGTAACCCCTTGCTTTAAACTTTGCTGTACAAACTGACTCTATTAGTATACCACAGGATTATCTCTACAGCTTTATCATTCCTTTGTAGAAGTGTCGCCTCCTTATATCAGAAGAGTTCTTTTAAAATAAATGTTTAAAAATCGATTTTAAGAAACTGTTTTAAAATTCGATTTTAAAAAACTTTTTTAAAAATACAATTTTAAAAATTGATTTTAATATACGATTTTTGAGAAGTAACGATAAATCGATTTTTTGGTTAATCAATTTTTTCTAAAAACTATTAATCGGTTTTTGTTTTCGATGGTTTTGCCACCAGTATATACAAGGTGGGGCAGCTTCCTGTATTTTGTGATTGAGGGGTGAGATATTAAAGAAAAACAAAAATGTTTCAAACAAAATTTGTTTGAAATTATATTTTTTACCACCTAAAAGTAATTCTGAATATACAGCGTGTTTTGTTTTTTTTGGAATAAACTAAACTTTCTTATTTCAAATAGTACACTCTGTATATTGTTAGATTTTAGATTTCCCTGATGAATTGGGATCTAGTTTATGTATAATATGCCTGGCCCAAAATGTATGATTTTGTTTAAAACTTTTTGGTTTATCTTTAATGTCACCTAATATAGGGGACTGCCCCTATAAACAAACATAATACACTTGTATATAATTTAGATATAGTAATTGAGTCATCATCGTGCTAACAAATCATACATCAGTAGGTTGGCCAATATCGGGGAGGCTGGCTGGATTACCCATCGCGGTCCCTACTTTGTGTGTAACAACAACCATCATATTTAAAGACGACAGAGTCTCATATTTGTCAATTACCATTTAAATTTCATTTGTATATTTTGACAAATTTTGTTTGAAATTAATTATCAAATCAGTAATACAACAAAAAAAATGTTTAACACATAAATTTTTTTTAACCATACTGATAAGTTTAATGTACAACTTTTACAAATAATTTAAAAAAAAAGAGAAAAGTTCTGTGATTTTAAAATATTGTTTCATTGGTAAGGGGCGAAACGTTAAGCAATCCTAAAGAGGCAGTGTTTTTTCTTTTTTAACCTCCACTGCGAAGTTCCATAAAAAGAGGAATATTAATAGATAAAACTCAATTTTCAACTCCCTTAAAAGTTCACTTTAAAGTCGTCAAAAATTTTTACTGTAGCAAAACTAATACACATTTGGTAAAATAATTTTTGTTCAAGATTGTCCACATTTGTTTTCTGTTTGGATATACCTCCTTCCACCTTTGGTGTTAACTACATTAATTGTTACTTTATTAAATCCAATTAATTTGGTTTAATCGTTATGTATGGTTCACTTATCATTTTTGAAAAAAAAATGTGTGAATTCATAATACTCTCAACAGATCATATGCGAACAGATGTAACATTTTATTCAAATTTTGGTGTTCTTTTCAAAATAATATGAACAAATAACAATCAAAAGTCTGAGATAAACACGTTTTGGTTACAATAAAAATTGAAATAAAAAAAATAAAAAAATAAACCGTTAAAAGGTCCTTTTAAAAACGCATTTCCTCGACGTGACATATAATTCCGAATAGAATAAAACATATACTATACGTATACTTGGGTTGCTTGAGTTAATGATAATATAGAAATAAAGATAAAAGTATCAAAAAGCGTTCGTAGTTTTATTTTCGTTTCATTCCGTTGATGACAGTTATTAATCCTTACAGGGCTGTTCGTTACAGTCACAGATTTCACTTTGATCTATGTAAGCCTTTAATTTCACAGAGACGATTGATTCGTTATAAATAATTGAAAAGGTGTTGCAAAACTGCAAACGAAATTTAAGAATAATTAGAATCAAATACAATGCAAAATCGAACAAAGCTATGAGCAGTTAAGAAACAATCTTATCTACCAAATTAACCAACTAACTTTGTACTGATAAAAATCAAACTAAAGTATTATTTTATTTAGATTATTTTGTCATTAAAAACCATTAAATAGTATATGGTAATAATTCCAAATTATTATTATAAACGCCTATGATTATCAAAGTGACAGATCAACTGGAAGTGAACCAACATGCTATTTTATTTTGTAATTAGACGAAATCGTAAGCTCGTTGATAAACATATTAAAATACTTACTTTCAGAAGTAAACATTATGAAAATATTTGTACGATAAGAACTAGTAAGTTTAAAAATAATACTAGGAACTCGGTCTGGAAATCTTATCAAGTTTACGTTTTATTTGTGTTTACAATAAGAGATTATTAAATTTCTCCTCAACCAAAATGTAGATGAAATAAAATACAACTGCTAAGTTCAACAGAGATGCGCCAAAACTACATAGATAAACAATCACAAAGTTTGATAGAATACAAGACAAAGATTAATTGAAAACTGAAAGTTACGCAATTGAGTTTGTAAGAAAATGCTTCTCTTGATTAAGTGACAACAATAACAAATGTTTACTTACTAGTTGGTGTTTTGGTCAATAAAGAAACCGAGTTACCAAATCAATTATTTCTTAGAATCAATACTTACTTTGCATGTTATTATAGTTACAGTTCTTGTGATTTTCCTTTGCTGTGTTTTCGTGTTACTCAATCAAATATTCTGCGTTCTTTGTGTTTATGTAAATTTATATTAACGACGTTGTTATTTGGCATATGTCTGTTAAATACTCAAACGTAAGACTAAGTAAAAGACGTTTAAATTTTATTAAACAAAAAGATAATTCGTTCGGAAAGTAAAACAATTACCTACACGCTGTATACGTTTTTTTTCATTTTGCAACATTTATTTTGTAGGAATGATTTACAATGTGTTATTTTAGTGTCACAAACAGCATTATCCATTAACAAAAGAAAATTACAAAGCGAGTAACACAGAAATTTCACATCCGTTCAGCTAAACATACGTACTTTCAAATACTATACTCCTATAAAGAATTTACAAAAATTTGGTGTTACTTATTTTGCTTGTTTTGTTTTTGTTTTTGTTTTGTTTTATTCATGCCATTAATATCTACAGGTACTTTACAATCGTCAAAAAAAATATGTCTAATAGTTTTAAAAAACATAATTAAAAAATTCTGTAGGTAAGCGAAAAGGGCGTGTTAGCAATAAGATGATGTTTGATAGTAGTTTTAAAATTCTTAAACTCTAACTCTCTTATGCGTTCAGGTAGATGGTTATAAAACTTAATTCCATAAAAATTTGTTGCATGTTGGGTCTTTTTAAGGCGAGTAAATGGTTAATATAAACTGCGGTTTGATCTTGTATTATATTCGTGAACAGTTTGTACAGTATCATATTGTTCTCTATTTAGTTTTATGTATAGTAGGGGATGTAAAATATATACTGCGGGAAGCGTAAGTACGTTCAAGCATTTGAACATTGGTTTGGTATTGTCTCGATACTTTCCACGACACAATACTCTAACTACCTTTCTTTGCAGACTAAATATACGCATCGCTGAGGCAGAATGTCCCCATAGTACTATACCATAACTCATTTTTGAGTGAAATAGCGAAAAATAAGCACATATCATTACATCTTGTGAGGCGTTTATATTTCTAAACAGGTAAATTATCGAAGACAAATATTTGGCGGGTTCTTTACAGTGATTAAACCAGGTGACATTTGGTTCAAGGTGTATACCTAAAAGTTTACATTTAGTCTCGTTCTGATGGTTTCCTATATCTCTAGTACTAAAAATAATATTTTGGGTCTTTGATTCGTTTAAAACTAATTCATTGGTCTTTAACCATTCATTTATTAGCAATTTACTTTGGTTTGTTTTTATGTTTAATTGGTTGATATCAACAACTTTGATTAAAGTTATGTCATCGGCAAACAGAATTAAATTTTCTGATGGAATGGATGTATCTAAATCATTAATAATTATTTTAAAAAATAATGGGCCCCAAAACCGATCCCTGGAATACACCTCGTGTGATCGGTAGCATGCCCGATTTAACATTATTTATTTCTACATATTGTTTTCTGTTGGTGAAATATGATTGTATAAATTGTAAGGCATTATGATCAATTTTATATCTACGCAGTTTTTCTAGGAGGATATTATGCGAAACGCAATCAAAAGCTTTACTTAGATCACATAGTAAAGCGCTAACAAAATGACCCGTGTCAATACTACTATAAACAAAAGTAATAAATTTTAAAAGAACATCTACGGTACTTTTGTTTTCTCTAAAACCAAACTGATTTAACGTGAGTATGTTATTATTTTTTTTCACTACTAGCTATCAAACACAGTCATAGTAACCTTAATGCAGGTTGTGAAGTTGAACTTTTAAAGCTACGAGTCAATAAAAAAAATTTTTATTAACCTAGGTCAATAATAAAACAAATTTGGTAGTCCAAAGCCGACTCTGCGTTCTCAGTTAGTTGATAAACATAACCTCACCACTTCAAGCTACACAAAAATTCAAACAATTAAACAATTTTTAATTTATGAATACAAATAACGTTAGAAAAGTTCAAACACATTAGGTAAGTTAGAAACAATGGCATTACTATCTATTTATAATAATAGTTTATCGAACAATTATTATAGGTCACATTAATTCCCGAAGAACTAGTGATCGAAGAAGTATTAGCTACATTTTGCATTGGAAGGTGCAGTGTTGCACTTTCAACGACACTTTCAACTGCTGTTGATGTTGATGCAGAATTAGACGTAGTGGCACTAATGTACGAAGAAGACTGAATAGGATTTGAAACGAAGGTTCCTTGTAGCATTGACGCAATCCGTTTTTTGTCAGTAAGAGATTGTTCAACATATCCCTCTGCTACCGTAGAGCTTTTCCAGCCTCCTAGGCGTTTCAACGCTTTCTACTAACATGGTCGCAGAGGTACGTCTTAAGGAATGACCAGAGTAACAATCTGCATCTTCTAATTTTAGATATTTGGCAACTACTTTTGGCACATTACTGATAGTATTATGACCTATATTTTGCTTGGTTGGTTTACCACCATGAAATCTTATAAAAATCTTTGCATATCTGAAGTTGGTCGAGTGCCTGCATATTTTAACACTACTTTAAGCCACAGTGGATCAGTTATGACAAAGTTCCGGCTAGTGTCATTTTTACTATTTGGAATGGTTACTACGACAAGATCATTTCCTCGTACATCAACATCTCTGAACATCATTTTCACAAGTTCATCTGTTCTACAAGCCCCTGCTATTCCAACGACCAGAATTGCCTATAGAAAACTAGATTATTCTGTAAATTCTTAACAAAAATTTACTACATTTACCTTTGTAGAAAGAAAAAAGTCATCAGGTGCTTCAGTCAAGAATTTTATAATTTGTTCTCTGGATAAAACAGGTGCCTTTTTTGCTTTGTATGATCTGTTTTGCCTTTTTAAAAAAGATATAAGTTTTGGATACTTTCCGCAATCAATATTCTCTCGAATTGCAAGGGTAGATTTTAACATTGAAAATGTTGACCATAAAGTAGATGCCTTTTTTACATTTGTGTGCTCCTGAAAATATACCAACAGCACGTTTTCTGTTACTGTAGTAACATTTTTGTGTGACACCAATCCTTGAAATCCTTGTATACTTTTAAATATAAATGTTTTGATTTTTCTGGAAGCAATTTATTGTATACTTGTTTTGCAGCTTCATGCAATTCTGGAGGAGTACACCCTTCACTTTCATCACTAGACATGATAAAAATATTCGTAAATGAAAATAGTAATTGTAAATTTGAAATTACACTTTTTCAAAATGTCTGATATAAACAAATGAATAGTGATTTCTATTCAAATCAAGACTAACATATTTTTCATAGTTTTACAAAAATTCAAAAATTAAAATACTTCCAATTAAGTTTAGTAGCTAGTAGTGAAAAATAGTATATAAACTACGGTAGTGAAGGTCATTATTGCCCTCTCGCTGATTATGTCCCTCGCTATCGCTCGGGACATAAACTTCAGCGGTCGGGCAATAATGACTTACTTCACTACCTAGGTTTATAATATACTGTTTAAGTGATGCATCAGTTGAGTTTTTTAAACATATTTAAAAGTTTACTAATAATTGGAATTATTGCTATTGGTCTGTAATTCATAACATTTTATTTGTCGCCTTTTTTGTGTATGGGTATGACCTTAGTTATTTTCAAAACGCTTGGAAAAATTTTACTCTCAACGCATTTGTTGTAAAGTTTTGTTATTACAGGTACTAGAATGCCTTTTGTTCTTTTTATCATTATACTATTTAAATTGAAAACGTCTGTGCATTTAGAATTTGACAATTTGTTAATTGTATTCCTAGTCTCAACCTCAGAAACATATTTTAAATGGAAGTAGTCTCCCAGTATTTCTTTACTTTCAAACCGGCGAATGTTTTGTGTGATCGTATTGTTTAGAACTTCATCGGCAATTGTTGAAAAATAAATATTGACACTGTCGACCGCAACGTCGCAGTGGAGGTTTTTTTTAGATTTTCTAGTAGTATTTATGACATTCCACATAGCTTTTTTGGTGTTTGTTGAATATTTTATTTATACATCAGTTGCATGCAACTTGGATTTTTTAATCTCTGTCTTATACCGATTTTTAAGCTTTTTAACACTATCACCTAATTGCAAAAATGGGTAATTTTTGTGTAAATCTGTTATAAAGACCAGAGACTCACGCATATGTTTTAATTCATTAGTAAACCAATTTATATGTCTAGTTTCAGTACCTGTTTTTGATTGCATCTTAATAGGAAAAGAATTTTCAGCCGCAGTTTGTAAAATACTTATAAATGTGTTAAATATAATTTCAAAATCAGTTCCATTATTGATAAAAGACCAATCTGTTAAATCTAATATGGAATAAAGTAATACAAGTCCACGTTCCGTAACTGGCCGACTATAACTGACACTATGCACTGGTTCTATACCAATTTAATACTTTGAATAATAAGCTAATTTATTTTTTATTTAATATGGTAAAGTTTACAAGACGATTAAAATTTTATAAATTGAAAAGAAATAATTGTCGTTGTATAAATATTTGCTCCACATCATAAGAATGAGATGAGGAGTTATGCGACAAATTTAAACAACCCTTTTGTTGCACATTCCAATCATTTAACTATACTTTCTTATTGTTATATTTTATATTTAGTTGTTGTTAGTAATATGATCATTAAGCAGATGTTTGCGTATTTAAAGATTTTGTCGTTGTTCTCAACAAAACAATTGCCCGACGTGCAAACAGTCCATTAGCCGGATTACAATGGTTATGCTTCAAAATAGTTATAATATTTTTTGGATATTACGGCAGTAATTATAAGAACTCCAAGGTGTAAATTTTGTAATAAATTTTTCAAAATATTTGACTTCGTGTTACTATTTTTTCTTCTATAAGGGACAATATTTGAGGAGTTAGTTGTGCTTCTCATTTTTTAGACAACGATTTATTTATTTATTACTACAATCAAAATATTTGACACAGTTAACAGTATCAACATTCGTCAGGTTACGGGCCCAGAGAGTAATAAAAGTTGTTGATTGAATTGGTGAAAATATAGAAGTTAAATTTTTGTTTTAACATGGCGGATATACTAAGTTATTGACGAACTAAGTTCGGGAAGAACTTTTTCCTACATAACCTCATTTAAAGCATCAAGCGAACGAAGTGAGCGAGTGCTTTAATAGCGCGAATGCTAGAATAATCTTCCCGCAAGAGGTTTGTACAATATTTTTTGTATTGAGCAAATATTCCCTTACTAAATATTAGCTACTATTATGTTATTATTTCAATGTCTGTAAATGCCAGTGTTTTTTTCTAATTTTTCCCGAACGGATGCAGGAAAAATAGCTTCCTGATTGGCTACACACTTATATCAAATGTCATTTCCCAAGCGGCGAGTACAAAAACATTTTTAATGACAAAGGTAAACAGTACAAACTATGCCAATTGGAAATTTAAGTAGAATTTAATTAAGTATTATACAGCAATTTCTAAAAGAGTAATTTCAGAACTGTATAAAAATATCATACCATCTCGTAAGCAAGAAAAGGTTCACTATGTAGTCATCACTGACAACTTTAACGCCAAAGTAAGACAAAAAACTGCAAATGACAATGAACATGTTGGACACTTTGGGCTGGACGTTACGAATGAGAGGAGTCAGATGCTATGCGACTTCTTACACAAAGAAAGTTTATACTGTTTGAACACCTTCTACAAAAAACCGCCACAACAAAATTAGACTTAGATCAGCCCTTGCAAGATAGTTCAAAATGAAATCGACTACATATTATCCAACAGCAGAAAAATTTGCAAAAATGTGACAGTAATAAATTAACACAAGGATGGAAAGGACGAAACTATTTAGTAATGTGAAATTCTTCCTGCAGAAGCAATAAAATAAAAGTGACATTTATACAGTAAGTCTCAACATAATCAGCTTAATGGAAAAAGACGTAAAGCCAGAAATGTAAGAAAAATAATTTAAAAAGATGTTCCAGAATACAATACAAAAATTATGCGTGAAAGAAGTTCCTATTGACTCAGAAAGTAAAGGGAAACCTGATGTTGAAAATTGTAGTAATCACAATTCTGAAAGTGAGAAAGATGCAGAAGTGTTTCAGCAGGAGATGCAAGAATTGGCTGAAAGTGATATTCCTAATGTGAGTGGCGAACAGTCCAGAAATTATGTAGGCAAGGATGGTACAAGGTAGGCTTCAATGCATTTTCCAAGAAACACACGCACACGATCAGAAAATATTGTCACGCATTTGCCAGGTGTAAATAGAGTTGCTAAAGAAGCCAAATCTCCAATCAAATGATTCAATTTGTTTATTACCCCTGAGATAATAAGTGACCAATATAAAGATACGCATGAAATCTATAACTTACGATGATGATCATCAGTATGTTGTTCGTGACACGAATGTCCTAGAAATAAAAGCCTTGTTTGGACTCCTCTATTTAACAGGAGTTTTCAAAAGTGCTTGGCTCAACCTTGAAGAACTCTAGTCAACGGATGGGACAGGGATTAGTTTATTCAGAGCGTTTCGATAATTTAGAAAATTGCAAGGAGAGGAAAAAAGTTGACAAAATGGAGGCAATTAGAGCAATATTTAAAAAAATTGTCAAGAACAGCCAAAGTTCGTACACTCCCAGTGAATACTTGACTATCGATGAAAAGTTGGAGGCCTTCCGACGACGCTGCGTTTTTTGCCAATATATGCCCAATAAGCCAGCTCAATATGGACTGAAAATATTTGCTTTAGTTGACGCAATATCATATTACGTTCTGAATCTAGAACTCTATGTTGGAGTGCATTCTGATGGGCCATTTCAATTGATCAATAAACCAAACGATGTCGTTACAAAACGTAATGTTACATTTGACAACTGGTTTACCAGTTTTGAGTTAATTCTCATCATCAACTCACTGCTGTTAGAACGGTAAGCAAAAACAAGAAGCAAATACCAGAGAGTTTCCTCGTGTCAAGAAACAGACCAGAATAATCCTCTAAATTTGGTTTCCAAGCGGATACCACTTTGGTGTCCTATATACCAAAGAAAGGTAAACTAGTTTTTCTTATGTCTAGTCTCCACCACACTCCCGATATTGATAAAGCTACCAACGAAAAACCCAAGCCAGAGATCATTAGGTTTTATAATGCCACGAAGAGTGAAGTGGACGTTGTTGACGAATTATCCGCATTTTATGATGTATCCCGTAATAGTAAAAGATGGACACTAACAGTATTTTATGTTCTCCTCAATTGTGCTGGTATAAATGTAAGAGTGATTTTCCAGGCAAATAATAACAATTTCCAGATGAAAAGAAGGCAGTTCTTGAAAATGCTGGCAATCCAATTATTGACTAAACACAAAGAGATAAGGGCCAGAAACAAAAAAATTCCGAAAAAATTTCAAGCTTCCAGAACAGCCGATCATGAAAATGATGGACAACCACCAGAAAAAAGGCAAAATGTGTCTGCAAGATGTAAAATGTGCCCAAAAAAAGATAGAAAGACATTTTATAGATGCTCAAATTGTAGAAAAGCCATTTGTTTAGAGCATTGTGTTGTATTTTGTGATGCATGTAACTCCTAGAAATATGATAAAATCTTTTTGAGTTTTTTCATATAACTATTCCATTTGTCTTCTTGAGAACGTTTTTCATTATTGTTTTTTGTTGTAGAATTCTAAATTTTGTTATCTAGCAATGAAGAAAACAATTTTTTTTTTATAAAAATACATATCTACTAGTTTCGCATTGTCGCTTCTCAATAAATAAATGTAAGTAATTATAAGTGTATGCTTTCTAGTAAACATACCCTATTGAATGTGAAACAAACCTATGTTCTTTGAAAATTGAAAAAAAATAATATTGTGGAATTATTTATATGGGGTATGTGATACACCACCACACAGGTTCTTTATAAAATTACACTACACTGGCGCCGGGTTAATGCGAATCAACACCGAAGTGTGACCAATACCAACCAATAAAACAAGTTGCATTTTGCTAGTACTTTGAACCACCTTCAAAAAAAAATTACTCTTGGAAAAGGTAAATAAGTACAATATCAAACTCCACTTAGCTTTTGTAGACTTTAGAAGACCTTCGATTCTATAGAAATATAAACCTCTCTTTTAGCATGGGATGACCCTATAATTGACTACAGATGTTCACGGTTTATAAAAGATATATATATAGAAATATCACTTTCAGGACACGAAGGCAAACAAGATACCAATAGATCGAGGTGTATATCAAAGTGACATAATCTCCCCAAAACTCTGTACATTGGTCTTAAAGAACATATTTTCAGAAATTTAGTAGAAAATAAAAGAAATAAAAATTGACAGCATATATTTAAGTCATTTACGTTTTACTGACTATAGAAATCGTCAATCAGTACATCAGCCTAGGGGACACAGTAAAACTTATTAACGAGAACTCAACGGCTGAAATAGCTAGAAGAGTAGCTTTCGGAAAACTCCAACATATACTCAGTGACGCCAATATACCCATAAGTTAAAAACGAAATGTGTACAAAACCTGTTCATTACCAGTCTCAACTTACGAATTAGGAACCCCCGCATTAACACAAAAAATGCTAATAGACTGAAAACAACGCAAAGGACAATCAAACGAAGGATGCTTAAGATCAGTCTAAGAGACAGGGTGCGGAATAAAGCGTTCAGACAAAGAACCAAATCATAGAACGCATTACACACCTTAATTGGCAAAGGGTGGGTACGTAGCAAGACTAGATAACAAAAATAGTCGAAAGAATAATCCAGTGGCGACCCAGAGAGACAAATAGAAGCAAAGGTAAACCCCAAAAAAAATGGCTGGACAATGTAAGAAGAACAGCAGGCAACAACAAATAACTGAAGAAGAAGAAAAGAAGACTTTCATAACCTCAAACACTAACCATAGTGGTAATTCACAGGAACAATATGTTTTGCTTGTTGATAATGGAGTACTGTAAAGTACTCATCACTTTCCATATTTTATATTTCTATTAAAAACACACACGTAAAAACTCTAATAAATATTGACGTACATATTGTCGACTCGTGCTAACGTAACACGTATGAAATTAATTTGCATTAAAGCAATAATAAGTCGACAAAGTTGCTTTAATGTCATATTTAATGTTTTTTATATTCAAACCATAATTTCAAACAGATTCATTTAAATTTTAAGCAGTTTATTGAATATTTATTTCTAATAATAACACTAAAATTAATGTATACGTTTCAATTAATGTATGAATCAAGGTCTACTATATAATTCATGTACCACAAATATAAACAAAATTAATTATTGTGTAATGTTTTACAAAAATGTTAATAACTTATGGTGCAAGACCGAATAAACCGTTATTAACTTTAAGTTTGCCTTTTATTGATTTCCTTTAAGATAATATGTTTGATAGATTTTATTTTAGTACTTAAACCGTTTTAAAATAAAATTGGATTATTGTAATTTCTTTAACCTGATTTTTTGCCCTTATATTATAACCCTTATATAAATAGTCTTAATTTGTTTAATTGTATCTTTAAAGAAACGCGCACTTTAAGAATGTATACTCAAAAGCAAAAATTTGTTAAATAATTACACTTTGGAAATTGTATTTTAGTTTTGATTCAAATTTAATGAAATCATTTTTGATTATCAACATTTTCTTGCCACTTACAAGAACAAGCACGGGCTTTTACACAATATGTACTACTTATGCACTAGGATTTTATGCCTATTTTGAAAATTGAAAAACGACTACCGTATTCGCGTATACTAGACTACACTATTTTACTATTGATTTGTAATATGTATTTATATGATTCATAGTATATGCGCCTGCAAAATGATTATTTAGGAAGATGTCATGGTTTCGCATTTTGCAAAACTGTTTACACGACCTAGATATAAAAGCTTGGTGCTTAAATTAGTGTTTGTAGTATACTATATGTTTTCAATAACCAAATAACATTAATTTTGGAAATGATCTATCTCATGCCTAATTGTAATTTTTTTTTATTTGGAGGTAAATGTTAAGGAATCGCCTATGGCGATGAGATTAATGGAAAATTAAAAGAATATATATTATTCCTATTGGGCAGTATTTGTATATTATGTACAAATATCAAAGACGGTTCATTTGGTTTATTTAAAGTTATGGTAAGCTGTCCAAAAACAATTTAACTATAATTTAATTTAATTTTTAATTTTGCATGGTATCCCACCCTCATTGACATTTTGAATAAAAACATATATATTTTCTATTTTATGTTCTGAATCTACGTTAAAAATTGTAGGGACTTTATTTCACACGAATGTTACATAAAAGTAATACTTTTCGTGATATCGATTTCTTGGGTGAATATCGGTCTTCAGATATTTCACGTTTTTTAATTATTGTTTGAAAGAGCAAATTTACACACACATTTAGGGTAACGACCCCTAACGGCTCAAGGTTTAAAAGTTGACATCGGATATACAGGGTATGAAAAACAAAATACCCAACTTTGTAATCATAAATGATGAATAAGTTGATAAAATCAAATAAAACATCTTGTGTATTTTTTCCAGATTGATGTAGACTTAAATTCTTTACAACTTTACTATACATATCCGTCTATCAAAACTCAATCCTTAGCCGTAAGACTCGTTATTTTTAAATCAAAAATGCACATTCCATCAAAATATTAATTAACTATCAGTTTAAGCAGAAAATTTGCATTTCTTAAATTTTTCAACACTCATCTGATGAGGCAATTATTTATAGAAACTCTGTACATGTATTACTCTTTGACTAGCTTCGATAAAGCCCTCACAGGTTTGGACGAAACGTCAGACATGTATGTAATGTTAGGAAGTTATTTTCAACTCTAACTCCACCTAGAAAGATAATAAGTTTAAATCATGTAACACGTTGGTGCATCACTGTAAATACGACGTTACGAAAAAACATATTCTATCCTAATCACGTACGACATTCTAATATATTGTACTAACAAATCTAAAATAAAAAGTTAAAAATAATGCATACTACATTAAACGTTCAAAGTATTTACCATTATTTTGGATGCACAATTAAACTCTTCGTCAAAAATTCACCTCTTCTTATCCATTTATTTAGATACGTAACAGTAACGTGTTATTTTAGCTATCAAACAATCCATAACTTTGTTATAGAATTTTTGTTTAACAAATGGGAACAAACGGCCATTGTGAAATGAACAGGGGCACTTTCATGCTGAAACCACTGGTCCGCGATAATTCGCTAGGGAACATGGTTTTGCATTCTTTGTTTTGTAGAAACTACAAATAAATATGCCCATCCATGTTTTTTTTAATGAATAATTTTACAAGATATTTTCTCCAAATCCGCGCCTATACGTTGACTTTAAATCTATGTTGACGATCTTTAAATTTATATAATCTAAGATTATGATCGGCGTTGTGGTGGAAGATGCTCGTATTTTGTCTGGCAGTGCTGGTAAATGTGGATATGTCACTGAATAGAGCTGTCGAAAAAAAATTTCTTTTTCTGTCTACAGACAAAAGTTCAGACGGCATTCAAAATTTGGGTTTGAGAGATATTGATAGTGTATTACGTTGTAAGGAAGGAATTTTTTTTTGTAAGAATTTCTTTACAGTGGTCTTCAAAGCTCCAACGTTGTCTGCTATTTGTTGTACTCCAATGGTATGGTACTCAACTGCTGATATGACGATGTCAAGTTTCACATCGTTTTTAGTACAAGCATGTTTTCTAGTATTCTTTTCGTAGTCACCTTGAGGAAGTCGCTGTAATCCTCAGTTAATGATTCATAATGAGCTATTTCCATAAGTTCAAAACAGCTTTGTTACCTGGTTGTATTTAAATGTAATATGAACGGTAATTCAATATCTGAAACTGATTGATTCACTACCTGTTTAATATCTAATTTTTAACAATTTGTAACAGTGTAATTCAAGTTATTGAATAAACAATTTTTTAAATAATTTTATTGTAACATTTTTATTGAGGGTCATGAGGACTCTTCAGTAGGACGCATGTAATAGAAATGTGTCGATAGTAGCTATGGGTTAAAGATAAAAATCAAAATATTGGAAGGGAGATCAAATTCCGTTATTGCAGCATTAAACCCACGACGTTATAAGAACAAGAAGACTGCAAGCATTTCAAAATTAAAATTATCGCATTTAAACTAAAGAAAAACATAAAGAAGTCAACGTTGTAACATAAGAACGAAAGAATAAAAATAATTCTGAGAATGAAAATAATACTATAAAACTACAAAAATTGCCAAACTCATGTTTAATTAAATATATACTTCCACCTAGGTAATTTGCGGTGCATCCATAAAAATTATTGGGCATATCGATCCTACGCTCAGTTGTGGATTAACTTTTTATTTAGCAGTAAGCTTATAAAACAAGCTCCAAATAAGTCAGCAGCATTGATGTCATAGATTATTTTTAATTACAATTGAAAAATGGCATGGTTCATTAAACTCACTCCATGAAAGAATCTTAATTTGTTCGTAGTTTAGTTTGCGGAATTGAAAATTTATTACAAAATACCTGCTTGTAAAATGTATTAATTAACAGTGTACAACGTTTACATTCATTATACACATAATATTTGAACTTTATCATCAGTTCTTTGAAGTTTCAAAATAATCTTCATCGCCAGCATAACAATATTCTATTTACAGTAATACCGATACTGTTCAAAATACTTTACTTCGCATTTTTGCTTATTAAGTCTGACATCATTAAATTCCTCAAACAGTAACTAATACTTGAATTATATTATGTTCTGTATTTGCAGTTGCAAAATAATGATATCGTGAATATAAGTTGTTGTTCTTGAATTATCTTTAAATACAGAAAATATTTCTGGTGCATTACATAATTCATAAGTTAATCCAAATCTTACAAAGTATCCAATTTAGAGCATCTTTTGAACGTGCATTCTGTGAAATGTGTTGTAGAATTTTATGAAAATTGTCACCAAGTAAACGTTTTTTATTGTAATAATTGTAATATTTGAAATTGACCAAATGTGTTTTCATTTATTCTAATTATATATTTTTTTACCTTTTGATTTTAATTACTTTTAGTTTGGTTTATTCTTTTTTTTTAATAATTTTGGTTGTTTTTAATTTTTTTTTTAATGTTAATTTTGATGCATTTTTAAATTCAATTTCTATTTTTTAGAAAGCTAGCTGTAGTAGGGTATGGTTGCCCATATTAAACCAATTTCAGAAAACGTTTTGTATCTTCGAAATACCATAAGTTTCTCACATTAGCAACATTTATCTCAAGCATAGGCGATATTTCAGTTTTTTTTGCAAATAAAATTCCAAAGGCCTGCAAGTGGTTTAATTTAGGAAACCAGTTGTCTAAACAATGAGTTGATTTCTACTGGTTATAAAACTTCCGTTATAGTTAAAAATGTGGTAGTAAACTTGAAACTTTAGTTAAGGAAGGCATCAGAAAAAACAATATCATTACTCGTACGTTGCACAATAGAATTTCTTTTTACTCGGATCTACTGCCACACATTTGCGGTAGAACCATTTCTTACACCGCATGCAATGGATCATATGAGTGCACTCATCTACACCACATTCTTTGCAAAACCATCCCATCTTAGACGTAGTGCTTCTTTTCCTTCCCAAACCGCTAACTGCAATTTTTTTCTGGGGTTTTTGCTTTAGCTTTTTCAAGATCTTCTTTGTAAGGTAGGTTGGTGATTTCTGTTGTTTTCTGAATGCCTCTGGTCTTCCTACCTGACTTTTGAGACACTGTTGGCATATGAGCAATTTCTTCGAAACTGATGGATAATAGAAATTTGCTTATAGAAGGAGAATCCATGATTAATTGATACACTGGTATTGAACAATCTCAATAAGCAGGAACAGTTGTAATCCTTTCCTGAAGTATTTCCAAAGCAATAAAATTGGAATAGTTAAAAACGTGTCTATTTAGAGGCAAAATATCAAAAGTTCTTCCTTGATATTGATTAACAGCTCGTCCAACATTTGATCTAAGCCACGTCTCTATTGCCTGACTGTAGTACACTTCCATAGGTTTAAAAAAAGACCAGTCCAGTAGTTGTAGACGGTGTGTTGTGTGACCAGGTAACTCTATCATGACCACTCCATTTTCTTTTGTAAAAAAAGAACATCAATGTTATTGAGTAGGTGGCGTGTCTATCCAAACGAAGCACTACTTTCTTTTCTGTTGTCGGATAAACAACTTTTATAAAATGGCGCAACCATTTTAGGAACAGTTCGGTAGTGATATACGTACCCTGAGTCATGGTGGTGCTTTGTTACTCGGTTCTGCTGTGTACCGCTTTTGTTTAAAAATTACCATCGGCGTTACATATAATCCCGCTGCGTTTACACAACACACAATTGTAGTGGTAACGCCCCTTTTGCCGCTAGTTACACTACCGACTGTTTTTTACTCCTTTGACACTACAACCTTTTGACATTTCATAAAAACAGTTTCAAATCCGAATTCATACATATTAATTACTCTTGTTCCGTCAATATCATTTTTGTCACATAAGTTTTTGAAAAATCCAGTATGTGTTTAGAAAGTAAAGCTTCTATTTCAGAGTCAAATGTAGCAGTCCTTCCAAATGATAGTTTTTTACCTTTGGCACTTTTATTTACATTTTAAATATGCCGCAAAAGTGTTGATTTTGATATATTGTAATCACGACTACATTGACTAAATCCTTTCTCCATGCTAGTATATGCCCCTCAATGCCATTTCCATATCTTGTTCGGTCTATTTCCCGTAATTTACACATTTAGACATCTAAAGAAATAGTTAAATTTAAGCCGGTTGCTCAAATTGAACCGCGGTTTAATTTACTTACTTTACTGGCACAATTCCTTAAGTACAAGCGGCAAAACTTACTTCCCAACTAAGAAAAAAAAATCACGCGGAAATCGGATATGTCAATCTCGTCAACTGTGCTGCCAATGCATTTAAGTTTATTCAAAGGGTTCTTTTAGCTTGTGGAATAAAGATGGCGATAACTGTAGTGTAAATATTGAAAACAGACGGGGTTCCATTTTGGAGCCGATTAAAATTGGGCTACTTTACCCTATGTAGAGAAAATTAAAATCTCAGTCTTTATGTTCTTTGCGATACCAATTTGTTTGAACATTATTATTATTATTATTGATAAGTCAAATAAATTTATTTTCTTTTGTTTATTTTTATTTTATTTTACTAGATGTCACAATACTTATTTATTTTTTTCCTTTGTTTCTAATTCTAAGGTAAATTTGATTCTTTGGTGAATAATGGAAAAGTATTTTGTGTATAATTGATTTCTTCTTTATGGTGCTGTTACTTGCATACCTTTTATAAAATATAAAGTTTTAATTTTATATTCATTTTTGTAACACTTTTTCTGTAATGATCTTAGAAGGGGATATCCCATAGGTACTCCAAATATTTGTTATAATATTCTTGTTTAAAAGAGAAATAACTGAAGTTTCAAATATATCAATACTTTCAGAAAATTCTTATTTACAATTGTTTGAAATATTTTTGATTTCATTCCAATAAAATTTTATGAATTTTATTGCCAAGTTAGTTGGTAGAGTAAGAGAACATCAAGAAAAAAAATTTATAATTTAGTGGCACTACAAAATTATTAGTTAATTGTTTGAGAAGAAGCTTTGATACTATATTTGTTTTGGTGGTAACATTGTTTAGAATGTAAGATAGTAATTTTGATTTGGACTCTTATAAAAAAACTACTATTGGAGATAATGAAATGCTTTTTATATGAAATTCAGTAATTTATATATTTTAAGTTCAATTCTATTGTTTATTTTATTTTTTACCAGCTTTGTGAATAAGTATTTTTTTCTTTTGTATTTTTATATTTTTTAATACCATTTGATTTTGAATACATTCCTTTGTTTGTAGAATTTTATTTTTCTTAATATTATTGTAACTGGTTATAATGTTACATTCTCTTTCTAAGTTTGTTTTGTTTATTATCTTCTATACTTTTCCGAATTTGAAAGTTTCATTAACTTTGAAATTTATTATTTTCTAAATTCTTAAATACAACTTGAGCCCGATTTAAAACTTTTTAGCAGGAAAATGATATTACCTCGAGAACCGTTTAAGTTAAATAAAACTTAATTTGTGTTTTATGGTTTCAAAACAAGCAGGGTGAATTATCAAGAGAAAGGCTTTTAGATAAAACAAAAATAAGCTATTTTTTCATGTTTTAAAGGCGATCCGGAAACATACCGTAGAAATCAACAACCCTGTGTGGTCTTTGTCTCGAAAGGTAGTACTGCTTATGAGAATTTTTACCAAGCTCAGTTCTAGGAAACTGTTCGATTAGATGATTATGGTTATTTTTTAGTATGCATTGTATTTAATTCAAAATTAAACTTATTAGAAAACGATCATTTAGGCCACTTTTTAGTTTTAATTCTTTGGTTACACACTATACATTACAAACTTACAAACGAGCAATAGCTAGAATTCAAACGATACGTAGTCCAAGTTGTGTGGAGAATATGAATTATTTTCCAAAATCATCAAAAACTACAACTAAAAATGCAAGAAATTTTGTATCCAATAAAATTGAAGCCCTTTAACCTGACGTTAATTTTTCTGTCCTTCCACTAGAAGAAAGGTTATGGTATCTCATTGATTAGGACATTGTGAGCCCATAATATCGAACAAAAAAACTAATCAATTAAGTGTTATGTTGTCTAGATAGTGTGCTTATTCGTTTACATGTTGTAAGATTTAACTGGTTAAGCTAGTCATTGGTAAAGTTCTACTTAAAAGCAATACTGAATAACACATATCTAACATTTGGACATTTTACCAGCTGACATGATTGAGTTGAGCCTATGTTTTATGTCAACTAGAAGACCTTACTCGACGCACTTTAAGGCGAATTTTTAGTGGCCGTTATGTAACAACTGACATATTTTGCATCATTATATAAACTAAGGCAAAAAAGATTTCGCCTAAGACTCTATTGCCCTTCTCTAAGATCAAAATTATGAAATTAAAGCGCGTAAACAAAATGATCAAATTAGTGTCGCACATAGAAATTATATTCTGGCAAACAAATACGGGGATACTACTAATGTTGTTATCATCTTGTCGATCACTATCTTGATGAATTCACTATGTGGTAAAATACATTGTTTATTGATTGTAAGTGTGTTTACTTTATTTCATCTTAAAAGAACAGTAATAAATCGGTTGTTAAAACTGTAATTTTTCTTAAATTCGCCCCTCTCCCTGTATAACAAGCCACCTACCAAACCTAATGAAGTGCAAACCAATGTTCAACTGAATCCGCATGCAAGCGGTTGTATTAAAAAAACAAGTGTCTAAGTGTTGTAGTTGTGTTTATATTCAGTTGGATCTCAAGAGATAAGTTTTACACAAACAAATTAGCAATCAAAAACAACGTTTGAGAAGCAATACCAGTTCATACGCCCGATCCACAATTATATATCATTTAATGTATTTAGTGTATGAACCTTAATCATTTTCTCTCTATAGTGAACTCGATAGAACGCTATAATGAATTACCTAATTAATATGAATTTATATTAAGAAACCTAGTTTCAGATGTTTATAACGTATAGTATTGAAAAGATGGGCTATTCTATCTTGACGTTGCAACAGGCTGCATACTTCGTTCGCAATTATGCAAAACAAGGAACAAGCTGATACCTTGGAACCGATTAAACAGATTAGGACGTTTCATCGTGCTGCAAAGGTGATTATTTCTTTCTTTGTTTGTCAAACATTCACCTTATCTAAAATTACCAGTGTTCAATTTATTTTATATTTGGTGTCAAATTTCAGTAGTTAACGTAATACGTTGTTTGATTTTTTGCTTTTCGAGTCGCAAAAAATTTTAGCTTCCCAACACAGTTAAGCATTAGTTCAGACGTCTTGAGAAAAATCGCACCATCGCGACCGAAACGTCGGTAAATCTGAGAGAAAAGGGGATTCTAAATTAGATAAATTCTTTCTGAACTGTTTAGAAGCTATAATAAATTTTACAGACATATCTTAATACAGATTTTTTAAAGTGAAGGGAATAAATTGAGTCAACACCCTTAATTCAATGTGCCAACGTTTCGCCTGACCTATGCGGGCTTTTTCAGGGATTCTGTTTATTCATGTAAAAAAATTACTGAAATAAATATATGTGTATGAACAAGTGCGATTGCATATCCTTATTTTTTAAATATAAAAATTATTAAGTATAATACCATATCCCTAAGTTAAACAAACAAACATATGGTATACTTAATAATTTTTACATTTTTTAAAAATAATGATATGTGATTGTACTTGTTCATACACATATATTTATTTCTGTAATTTTTTTACATGAATGAAGCCCTGAAGAAGCCCCCATAGGTCAGGCAAAACGTTGGCACATTTAATCAAGGGTAGTGACTCAATTTATTCCCTCCACTTTAAGGAATCTGTATTAAGATATAAGTAAAAACATATAGCATTAAATTTTGAATTAGAAAAACAAAATTGCAGAAATTGTATATTTAAAAGTATTAACTATTGAGCCATTTAGTTTTGTGATACACGATGTAATATCGGTTGAAAGTTAATAAAAATGAATTAACACATAACGTGTTGCATTAAAAAGTTTAATTTGCGTCAGAAACTAGTTCAATACTTTTTAATAATTTAAACATTTTTAAATAGTAGCAAAATTTTTAATTTAGTTACCCCATCACGTCTTGTTACAGTTGACCTATTTATAACACAAGCTAGAAGGTGCCCTTTGATGATATGAGCAAATCGCTTAAAATTTTTCAATTAGGCCTAATCACAAAGACGAAAGGTAAAAAATGCGGAACTATAAAACACCACACTTATGTATATTATAATACAATTTGAGATGTCCAATATGTTACGGTTACACATTAAAAATTGTTCAACCACTTAAGTTTTCATGATGAAGAATATTTTTACGAATGTGACTAATGGTGTATTTCCTGCTTTAAACGTCCCTAACAAGAAGAATTGTTGTCCTACTTACAATAAGTAAAGGAGACTATCTATAATAGGTTTCAAATTTAAAAAAAAAACGATGGGTCATATAATTATCTAGCAGAAATCACTCTATGTTTAACTTGACAATTCTAGACTTTTTGTGGTTAAGAATAACAACAATACCAGATGTTACAATCTTTACCGAAGCATATAATAAAGCAAGTAAAATAATGAAACCATAAGAGGCAACTGAAACCAGCATGTGTCTTTATAAAATTCTTCTGTGGCATTAACTAAGAATCTTCATCATAATTTTTATCCTCGTCGTCATCGTCTTCATCAGAATCTTCTTTTAATGAAATAATAATAAGTCGAATATTTTCCAAAAATATTTCCGATTTCTTGTGTCCATTCTACTTTAACAAAGTGTACAATTTTTTTACAATTTACCGTAACACTGCGTCAACGGCATTAACCATAAATCTTTGCTTTGCTTTTGTCATGAAGTTTGTGGTTTAACCTGTGGTGGCAAACAAGAACTTGATGTCCCTCGTCTCTTAAAAGTTCATCAATTACATAAATTTTGTACAATTTTGGCAAAGAAATTTTATTTGTTCCCAAATTTCTTTTTTCTTTAAATTTTGATAATGGTTCGCGTCTTTATGAGTTTTTTTACTCAACCAATGATTATTTCTTCTTTCCTAAACGAAGGCGTTGGTGCTTTTTCTAAGAACATTAAGTGATATGGATCATTGCCTATAATTACTACGACTTTCCTTCTAGAAATTGACCGAGTAGTTTACAATCGGTTTTGTAAAGCTAGGAATAAAAATATCCCTATATTTGAACCTTTAATAAAAGAGAAAGCATTGCAAGTTGCGGAAAATTTAAAAATGACGGATTTTAAAGCTTCAAATAAGTAGCTTGAGAAAATTTGTCAAAGACATAACATAACCTTTAAAACAATTTGCGAGGAGTCAGGTGATATTAACCTGGACACTGTTGAAGCTTGGAAAGCAAAGCTGTCAGCTGTCAGTAATATTGAAAGAGTATTCACCCAAAAATATGTACAATGCTGACGACACCGGATTTTTTTACCTTGCGATGCCAAACAAAACGTTCTCTTTAAAAAACGATAAATGTAGTGGTAAAAAAGTTGCAAAACAAATATTGACAATTTTATTTTGTACAAATATGGAAGGTGATAAGGAAAATCCGTTAATCATTGAGAAAAGTAAACACTTAAGATACTTTAAAAGCTTTCATATTAACAAATTGCCCTTAGTTTGGGTATCTAATAAAAAAGCTTGGATGACGGTAGAGATTATGACTTCCTGGCTAAAAATTTGATGGAAAAATAAAAAAAAATTAAAAAGTCTTATTATTTCTAGATAATGCCACGTCTCATCTTAAAGTGACTTTTGAAAACGTGAACATTGTTTTTCTATCCTCAAACACTACATCCCATTGCCAGCCACTGGATCTAGGAGTTTTTAATCAAAAGGCTGCTAACATTCACAAATACCAAACGTCCTTTTGAAGATGCGGAAAAAGCATCAATTTAACTAGCGCTTTAGTTTGGATATCAGTGGCCTAGAGGAACGTATCGCTTATTACAATTGCTAAATGTTTTTCGAAAGCAGAATTCTTAGAAAAGGTCTTGCAAGAAGATTTTAAAGAAGAAGTCGAAATTCCACTAGCTCAGCTTTTTCCTGTATTACTAGAAGGTGATCAACATGTAAGCCTTGAAAATTATGCATTTATTGATTGTGATATTTTGACCAAAAGCCCCAATTTAAGTATTCAAGATATAACCAGTGAATTAGACTATAGTGAAGGTTGTGATTCGAACAATAAAAGTGGTGCAGAAGAATCCGAAGTTTTTACGTCCAACATTAAAGATATGATAATTGTAGATCGCAATCCTTCTATAGGAGACAGGAAAATAAAACTTTTCAACTTCTAGTTACTTCGCGACGTTTCGAAACGTTGAAGTAACGTCGCGAAGTAACTAGAAGTTGAAAGAGTTTTATTTTCCTGTCTCCTATAGAAGGATTGCGATCTACAATTATCAAATTATCAGGAGAATTCCCATTTTTCATTAAAGATATGGGTGAAGTGTGTGAAAAACTAAGAGATGTGCAAAGTTTTCTATTTTCGAATGATAAGAGTAGGCTAGCGGTAGAAGTACTTTAAATTTTATCAAATGTGAATCTTTTGTTTTACAAACTAAACTTAAAAATGTAAAACAAACCTCAATACAAAAATATTTCACAAAAATGTAATTTAATGGTATGTAATTAATTATTATAATAGGTATAACGAGCAATTAGAAAAT
Organism: Abscondita cerata; assembly: GCA_030710515.1. Classification (NCBI taxonomy): domain Eukaryota; kingdom Metazoa; phylum Arthropoda; class Insecta; order Coleoptera; family Lampyridae; genus Abscondita; species Abscondita cerata. The sequence goes on from JALBCR010000148.1 coordinate 86,654, forward strand.
AGGTACATATTATTAAATGCATTCAATATGTATAACTTTTCCATTATTATATCGTCTAATTATTTAATATTTCATCAGCACATTTTATATACCCTATATCGAACCGTATTATGTTCCATACTTAAAAGATTTTAATAAACAACGCATAGAAATATTTTTTTCTTCCCAATAACGGCCACCTCCATATACCGGTCAGTTTTGCAGCAAATTTTAGTGACCGCTATTTAGAGGTTTTACTGTATTTTAGTTCACTCCAAAGTGACTATTGAAAAACATCAATATAAATTTTGATTAACTCATTTTATTTGCAATGAAAGCTTTTATGACACCAAAAAGAACTAGGAATCAATAGACAGTTCAAATTCAGTTAACAAGAAAACGGCTTTTTTGCTTAGCACGACAGAGTAGGGTAAGCAAGTTTAAAATACAGTACACTTATGTATCCCCACTGGGGAGATTTGCTATTAAAACGTCCTGATTAGTATAGAATTTCAGAAACATTTTGCTTAAAGAAATATTTATACTACATAAAAGCAAAATGTTGTAGCAATCATTCGTTTATAACCTTTAAATAAAACAAGGTTTTAGGAACTTTTAGAAATTCAATTAATTATCTAAAACACACTTAGATCATTAATATTAGTAATTGCTAAAAACCTTTACGTGTAAAATCATTGCTATAATATTAACCGCGGTTATACGTTAATTACTGAACAGAAATACCAACTGCGTTAAATTTAAAACAAATCAAATAAATAGAGAAATGCCATCTAAACACAATATCTGTTTATCAAAATCATAATTTTCGTGCATAAACTGCAAAATAATACGCCGCTTTAAGTAAGTTTAAACACTAAACCATTCCAAACTACGTTTTGTAATTACCTTAAATTACACCTATTATAACATTACAATGCAAAATTTTATTGCACAACCACTTCCTTTCAGTTAAGTACAATCATAAAAGACGAATTAAAAATCTAATAATACGAAGACTCATTTTCGAAAGATTCGTGCAATAAAATGCAATTAAAAAAGTCGTTGAATATTACAATTCAATTAAATAACAACAAAGGAAGGTTTTTCTCGAAATACAATTGCACACAATAATGAATAATGCAAAATTAATTATATTGGTGCTTTAAATATGTTTACAATTAATAATTTATATCTAGTTCATTACTAAAGAATCAGTTTTTGATTAATTGTTTTAATTAAGTTTCGGATAATGTCATTTCATTTATAACAAAACAGATCGATGTAAATTTGTTTAATCAAAATTTATTTTACATTTAACGATGGTAACCTGTTATCAATTAAGCGTAATTTGTATGTTATTGAATCAGTTAATTATCCTTCATAGTAAAAACAAGAAGTGTTAATTAAATTCGTTAGTCGTGTTCGGATACATTTTTTATAGCGTAATCGAACGGGGAGTTCATTTTGAAGAAAAAATGCAATTTGTAAAACCGAATATTCCGTCATTTACTGTTACAAATTGTATATCTAAAGGAGAACCGAAAAATGTTATGTTACGAATGAGATTGTAGGAGGTATTATTCTATAGAATTACAAGTCGCTTGGGAACTCTTCCAGTGTAGATGGTTGTTGAGTGAATCCTGCAACATATCCAAATAGAAGCAAGGGTAAGAGCGTGAACGAAACAATCCAACCCCCAAGACTGCAAGCACTTGCTATTCATTACGCGTCTCTAGAGCCCCTCGCGGCAAACCAACCTACTCTAACATGGATTTGTATACAATTTGCTTTAGATCACCTTAAACTTGAAACTAAGAAATTAGACTGAAACGATCTTGTATAATTCTTGTAACTACTAAGTACACCATTGTCTAAATAGGTCAGAAACATGGTTTTCAAGTAATGAAACCCTTATTTTGACTAACGACACGCAGAAAACTACGCTCTTAACATTCAGTTTAGAGCTATTGTGAGATAAGCTTAGCAAAATTATCTCTGTTTTGAAATAGATTCGAGGTGTATTAGGTAGAAATTGGATAAATTTATTTCTAGTGTTATATTAGTCACAATAATACTTTAATTACATACCCACGATATCTAAATATCCGACTTGACTCTTCATAGGATCGGTGTTTATTTGACACATATACCACCCCTTGTCGGACTCTCTCACTTCGCGTATGTGTAAATACCATGTGCGATGTTCGCTATGTGTTACACCGATTCGATGATTCTTTGTAATGACATGGCTATGTATAGTTAATATTGTCTGAGTGTCAACACGTAACCAAGCCACCTGAAACAAAAAAAAATCAATGTTAATTACAAAGTGAAAATGGGGATTATTTCGCAAAAGTAATAAATGAATTTAACAGTTCAACAAGAGAGACTTGAAAATCAAAATTACTCTTATTGAACTTTTATTTGAAAATATTTTTTTATTAGTTATATTTGCAATGCTATTTATTTTTATGAATATTTTTGGTCTGTAATCACATGCTTATTGATGTACGCTACAAGAACAGAGAAACTAACTAGCAATCACAGAATATACAAAAATAAAATTTGTTGAATAAATAGCTATCAGCCATTTTTTAAAATATATGTAAATATAAAATTGTTAAGATTTTAGAGATCTAAAAAATTACAGAACTATTAATTAATGAAGAGCCTTGATAGCTACCGCAATTACTAGTCTAGTAAAGTGCTTTTTTACAAAAGTTTGAGGAAAGTTGTCCTACAATTATCATCATGGTGTCGTTCAATTTAAAAAAGTATTTTAAAGCGTTAAAAAAAAATTTTAAAAATTGCAAAAGTTATAAACAATTTCATAAAAAAAGGGGTTTAGCTTTTTTGCGTATATCTCAAAAACAATTTCAGATATTCAAAATTACAAAACGATCATAAAAGAACGGGAAATTTCCTATAAAAATGTTTTGCTTTCTCAAACTCTACCACCTATATTTACCATTTTAATTGGGCGGTGAAAAGTATTAAAAACGGTGACGCGGCGGCCGCGTATGCTTTACGTTTTATACACTTTAACAATAAAATTAATTTGGTTGATTAAATATATTAAAAATTTAGGCACTATTGAAAAACTTGAAAGAACATATTGGTTGAAAAACATTTTTTTCTATTAGTTAAGTATGCTATTGTTAAGTAAATTTTATAAGTTTTATATTTATATAAAAAATAATTTGTAAAGTAGAAACCTAAAATTTTTTCCACTTTGCAGACTTTTATTTTTGTTAGAAAAGTTAAAATGTATTTATTTTCCACTTTTTTACTAACAATTTTACAAGTACAAACATTGTTCTTTTTAATATCTTACTGTAAAGACCAGATAAATATAATTTCCGTTGTTTAAATAATTGTTATAAACAAATGTATTGTTTATAAAATAATAAAAAGAAATTTAAATATGTTTGTTGGTAGAAATAATGAGATATTCGCAAAAATTTCATACTCCTTATTTTTACTAAATTGTTTTTTAACTTTTTCAATTTCTTGCGGCACGTTTCGCAACTTTTTCTTAAAGTTTCTAAATGCCAATCCAAATCAAATGACACCTTAATTATAATTTTTGGCAAATTGCCCCCAAACTTTTGAAAAACGACACTTGTTGACTAAGCTATAGTTTGACTTTGTAAAAACACTGACAGGCTGTTTGAAAATCCCCAACAATGCCCATTGATATTTTTCGCAAACTTAAATTTTAAAGTAACATTGTAGTTATCGGTTGTGTTTTTTTTTTATTTTTGCCAATTTGTTGGATTGTGAAAGAACTTCCGCTTGGTTCTAAAGCTACTATTAAACATACATTAACAAAGACATATGTTGATAATATATCGTAACATAGCAGTGAACAACGTCTCCATGACACAAATGTGCAAAGAATCGCATACAAAAATACATTACATGTTTTTCTTTTCTTACATCATTTGCTTTACTGTATGATTTGAAAGACCGAATATTTAAAAAACTCAAATCGTACATTTACGTCTTTGTTTGAATGTTGACTATTTACCTATAACCAATTTCTGACCTGACTAATGACGGTTTTTTGAATTTTTTTTTGTAAACGATTGGCATATAAGCGTGGTCTCTGTTTAAATTTATATCGTAATAACACTACCAATTTTGTAGGTGCAAAATTAAATTACTTGATATTGTACGACATTATTTGACACACAATTTAATGTTGAAACAATTGCCAACCCTCTGTTGGCAACTCGGCAGGATTGTTGAAACACATCCTAGTGCGGACTCGATAGTGAGTGTGTGGATACACTAAAAATTTTAAAACAACTACTTGAACTTTGAAACTGTCAAAAGTTGAACTCCTTTTTAAATGCTAATAATATTGGTTTTCTCAGATTATGAGCCTTTAATAAAGGATTAGTGAAAAGGACATTAAAAGCCCATGTTAGTTATTTCTGCCAACGTTTCGACATTCAAATAATTAGGAAAATTATAATGTATCGCAATTCCCAGAATCAGAAAACTTGAGGATAGTAGCACATTATAATTTCCGTAATTGTTTGAATGCCTTGATAAAGACCACGCTGATCGGTTGAAACGTTGGCAGGAATAACTTCGAAACTCTCGTTTAAGGTAGTTATTTCGACATTGTGTTTGGAAAGTACTTAGACATATTTTTAAACCATCGATAAATAAGATTAACCATACATTTAATCCTTGCATTTGCATGAGTTTAATTACCTCTCGCATAATATTAAATCGTGATAACAAACTAAGGTCCTTGATATCGTAGCTTCTTCAAAATTTTGAAATGCGTAAATACCGGAAGGAAACTACTAAACAAAAAGGGAATGTGAGTAGCATGCGTAAGGTGATAGACACGGTGCAAAAACAAGAAATGAGCTTTAAAAACTCTGATTTCATAACGTACCTAAGTCAATATAAGAAGAAAGCACACCGGAGGTAGTAATTTAAGCAAATGCGCAATAAATGTAGGAATTTTAAATGTCAGCAAATTATTTCCCAAAATTTAATTGTAATTCTTATACATTGGTAATCTTAATACAACGTTTTTGAATGACTAAAAAGCAGAGTTTGTAAAATACATACAATTTTTTGAGAGTTGTTTACAAAAATTTGTGACAATTAGCATTCAAATTAGCAAAATGGAATAAAACATAATTTTGAAAGCGGGATCCGAATTTGTCTTTAAGAAAGTCTGCTCGTGCTATGGGCTTTAACAACGTAGCCGTTTCCAATTTTTTTGAAAATCTTATGAACTGTTGCTTGGCTATCAACAATAACGCGTAGGACTTTATTTTTCAATTCCGATACAAACAACAAACTTGAACTTGGTTTTCAACTTCTTTCTATGTGTAGGGAGATTCCATGTTTGAGTAAAAGTTTAATATCAATTTTTACCAATACTTGTGCAATCAATTTTAAGTAATAAAATACAAACAAATAATTTAATAACACATCTATTAAATAAATGCATAAATTTAATAATCTAGCAAAGCAAATAAATTTTAAAATATAAACAATGTATAAGTTGTAAAAACCTTCTACGGTTAGAAGGGCCTTTAATAGGAGTTGCAAAAAACAACAAAAAACAATGGTTCTTTTTTACGCCTACGTTTCGCCTACTATAGTGTGGGCTTTTTCAGGACATTTAAAGTAAGAGTGTTTTTTTTTGTTATATTAGAACTGCATTGCATCGATTTATAAACCATCAACTTATTACAAAATTCTATTAAATTAAAAGATTGTAATTAAAAAGGCAAATAAAAAAATTATTGACCTAATATGTTTAATTTATAACCAATAAAATCAAAAAGAACAATGTGGTATAAACCGTATTCACGCATAAAATTTCCCTAAACCAAATAATTCTTAACCTAAAAAAAATGCTTAATCCGGGCTATCGATATCGATTTAAATTAAAGGTTAACGCGATGATAGTAAGTCGCTACCAAATTCTAACTAACATTAATATTGTTTTATATACAGTTACTAATAACAATAATAAAAATACGTTTATGTAAGAAAGGAATCAAATTGAGCATGTAAGGTAAATAATAATCTCAACCGAATAATGTGCAGTAATGTTTTAAAATATAGGTATGAATGGTGCCTGTTAAAAGTATGGTAGTATTGCCAGTGAAGATATGATTGCAGTTGGCGTCAACTCCTTGCCGATATCACTCGGTGGATTGGTTGTAAGTAATAGAAACCGTAAATTGTGTCTAGGTACTGTTACTCTTGAAGGCTCGAGAACAGGAACTGTCTTTGATGTTATGGGTGGTGGGTGTGGTGTGGTTCCAGCTCGGCGAAAGACAACAAAATCTGCCCCAAGACAACAAGGTGACGTATTCGGAGGTAGAACTAATATCGACAGTAAATAGCTTGATCTTGTAGCTGCAATCGACAACAATAGTTAGAGGAAAGTAAGAAGTCTAGGGACAATAAGAAGAAAAAATAACATGTGGACGCTCGGAAACTAAAATGGCCTTACCTAAGGTGGTGGGCGGCTTGCATGTAAATGTGTGCTCAAATCTTGATAATTTACAGTAATTACGATCTGTATTAAGGTACAAATAAATCAATAGAACGTAATATTTCTGTAGATGACCTCGTTTAGAACCAAATAAATGCTGAAGCACAAAGTAAACTGTACACATCCAGACTATGGTTAAACCATTAATGCCGTTAGAACGGAAAAGGAAAACAAAAAGTTGGGCTTATCATTTTGATAAGTTATGATAAGAAGTATTTCCGATTTTTAAAAATAAAAAATTTAAACTGGCGGGAAGATACTAACAAATAGGCAACTCACAAAACACACAAGTTAAGATTGGAGAAGACTACAAATACTTAAATTAAATTTTAAAATGTAACAAACTGACAAATTAAAATTGATGGTTTATAATTGGATGCAATTTAGTTCTAATATAACCAAAAAAATAACACACTTACTTTAAATGCCCTGAAGAAGCCCACACTATAGTAGGCAAAACGTTGGCGTAAAAGGACCATTGATTTTGTTTTTTGCAACTTCTATTAAAGGCCCTTCTGACCGTAGAAGGTTTTTAAAATTTATTAACAAAACAAAGGAGGAATTATTTACTAAATTAATGTATAAGTTATGTGCACAATAGTAATGTAACAAATCCAATCAATAAATGAATAATCATTTGGTTAAAATAAAAACAAAAAACTATTAATCCTTAATTTAAATTAAAATTAAGATCAGATCTGTCTTGCACATCCTTATTAATTAATCTATTTACAATAAGTTACGTCAACAAATGCAATTTAGATTTGACAATGACCAAATGCAAATTATATTTGTGTTTTCAATTTTCAATTTACAACGAAGCAATTTAATTTCACAAAGACGCAATAAATACAACAAACGCGAATCAAGTGTGTAACCAAAGTTACGTTTCACGAAAACGCCAATGCAAAACAACGAAAACACGTTTTATCTTAATTTCCAAAATTAAATCAATTGACGACGAAACAATGGTAAAGAATGCGATACCTTCGAAATTTATGCAATCAACAAAATGACAAAATTTATACCTCTGTATGCGAGTTTGGATTTGATAAGACTTTCCTTAACAATACCAATTTGAATTTTATCAATCTCTCGACTGCAATAAACGATTTCTAGAGATAGCGGCGGCTTCTATCTATGCCACTCAATTTTTCCAATACAATAATTCTATTTAAACTACTCAATATCTGAATTGGGTTGCCACTGATGCAACGAATTTTTGAAGTCATTTTCGTTGTCAACAAAAGAGTCATGAATCTTTGATGTAGACAACGATATGTATGTTATCCATCCATTACGATTTTTGATAACCAAACCTTAAAGCTTTAAATGATTGAACAAAATTACAAAAAAATTATACAAAAGTTACAAATGTTTATCCTTTTATTTATATTAAAAAAATTGAAAAACTTTGACAAACATGTCGTGTTAACTATTACGACAGAACATGAACAATCTCATAACCCGGAATTTTAAGTCACCGAAACACCAAAATTGTGGCTTCTTTGCCACAGGGGTCAAAACCTTCACCTGTAAAATTAAGTGAGTGAATAGAATAACACATCCATTCTCCCAGAATCACTCTATAAAAATAAATTAATGGAAGCAGTACACACCCTTTCACGAAAAAACCAAACATCTATAGAAAAAAAGTATTTGGTGAAATAATAAAAAAAAATAGAGAAAAAACAAATAAGAGCAGACGAAAGTGAAAATAAAGTTATGTAGGAAGACAAATGTTTATATTGGGAAGAATCTTGCCATTTAACAAAAAAGAATAATGGATGGATGAATATAATGCTTTACTTGTAGAAAATAAGCCGATGAAGAATGCGCCAACCCGAGAAAAAGATCCTGATGAATTTGTGTGTGACAACTGCACCCATATTTAAAATACTTTGCTCTGACGAATAAAACAGCAACTGGAATATAACCTCAAGTTACAGGTAAATTTGACATTACACTTGACGTAAGAAATGTTGTTACCTTTCTGATAATGCCCACATATTGTATAATGTCATAATTGTAATGTATAGATGTAAAAATATATATATAATGTCTAGTAGTAAGATATTGAGATTTGTTGTTTGTTAAGAAAATATATTGATTTTGTGGGCACGTAATGGAGTAAAGTGAAAGTGGGGAAGGAGACGCTCTCGGGCAGTAGAGAATGATGGACGTATAATTTTGAATCTGTACATTAAACAATTATTCGGTTTGAAATTTGCAAGGTGTGGTCTAAAAACGTAGTTTTCGAAAGTGTACACTTACAACTAATAAAATACAATAATGACCCCTTCTGTTACACACATTATGGATTCTAATCTCAATAACACATTGTTATTCAAAGAAATGGAACACTAAACTGCAGCGTCTATTTAACCAACATTGTTATTCACTCATATTGACAAAACAAATGTTTATACCTACATTACAAAAATTTGAATCATATTTATTTTTTTTGTTTGGATTTTATGAAGCATATTTGGAGATAATAGTGTGACTTTATCTATAAAATGTTGATCAATGTATTGTGCTAAAATTAAAATAATTGTGTATATGGAATACTTCATTTGCATGTGTTGTAGATACTAACGGTACGATACAAAAGAAACAATTATTTACGCAGTCAAATATTAATGGAATATATAGACAGAATATAGTTTGATGTATACACATATACATAGTCTGTAAGTTTCTTGGTTGCAATTTGTAACAATATAGTCCTGTTTAAAATAAACTAACTTTAATGGTTATAAAGGTTAAACAAAAAAATGTGTTCAATAAATAAAGGTGAACGTAAAAAGTAATCAATCGACATAGTTGCATTTACGTACGTAATTGTTAACACGAGTCGACACCTAGGTGTCGCAAAACTGTAAAACATAATATTTTCCAATTACAAAATACGATGATTTTTATTTTGCAAATAGATTCAAAGATTCCTATATTTCCTACTTTAAAATACATATTTAACGTGAGTGTAAACATTGAAGGACGTTTTCATATACACCGACTAAATTTATAACGCAAACAATGCTTGTCAAAATTTTTCTGACACATCGTCCATGTTTTAAAAGGCATTAATTTTCATTAGAAAAAAAAATTTGTTAACAATATTTTTTAGATTAGTTGGTTTTATTTTCACCGTTTTCCGATAAAGGTTGACTGTCTTGACAAATACTTGAATTAACAAAGATAGTACTGAACGTTTCATGATATACCATGGTGCTATTATTATTTTATATTATACAAAAAAATGAACCGCCCAATCATTACATTTTTAATGAAATTTGCATAATGATAGTGTAATTAATTACACTAAAAAATTGTAACACGTCGAAGTACAACTAAAAAAACAAAACATGAGACACATTGGTTCTACAAGTTAAATATGGATATCTACCTTGGTCTTTCAAGAATAGGGTGAACATTCAGGTAAACTTTCATGTATCGATACAATTTTTGTTTGTATTAAATCATGCCTATATGTTACTACTTTACGTTCGTCACATTTTATTTTCAATATTTAATAAATTTAACATTTTGAACGTATTTTTTTATTTTTAAATTTTCAAGAATTTTACTACATCGGATTAATTGCGATACGAGAAAAAAATTTGTTTTTTAACTTTTTTGGGGTGTCTTAAATTTCATTTTAATGAAAATAAGCTACTTCTAAGTTTCTTTAAAATGATGAGTTATTCTATAAAACTAAACATGTATTTTATTTGCTGAATTCGTAATAAGTAACTAAATAAAAACGGCAGTTTATCGACAAAAAAAGTCATTTTATTTTAATTTAAAATTATAAGTTTATGAATTGAGGAATGGAATAAGTAATGAAACTAATTGAAGCTAAATAGAAATGTACGTTAAGCTCTTACTTAAAAAAACTTATGATATGATTAGTTGTTAACAGTTGTAATGATTTCTGGCCTAGTTCTTATAGTATTACAATTATTTTTTTACTAATTTTTTTCTATTTTACATTTATCTGAACTGTAATTTTTCAACATTACTCTTTGTTTAATTCTAAACAATGTATAAAAAGGCAGGCACTAGATCCTAAACGTCAAAGTAGATGTGCTTATTTAAAGATCTAAGGTGTCCCATATGAGTAAAACAATGATCCACAATATATAAATAAATACGTTTTCAAAATTTATATACGTGTGTATTTTAAAACTAAATAAATTAGTAAAACATTCTTGATAAAGACTGGACATACGTATTAATAACGTAGTAATTTTTACGTAATCTACTTTTTTTCATCAAGAAATTCTTATCAGAATTTGTATTTACGAGTTTTAACTAAATTCCAACAAAGTTTTTCAGAAAAATGTATCTTTGTTTTAAGATTATTCTTTAATGGTTTCAAAAGTCAATAATATGTTCTTTAAACGAAAGGAGTGTTGTGTTAAAAAATTATCATTATATTTAGCAAAAAGTATATAGTTAATCCGCTTATTTTTCAAATATACAATTAAACGAAATCTGAAAATGTTTTATAGGATTTACGAAGTGGTTGTTTAATTAGTACATCCCGACCAATCTATTTATCTGTACAATTTTGATTAAACAATTCTGTGCACGTACAAACTTGAATTGATTAGTATTTCGTTTATTATTATTAAGTTTCGTCTTATGTGTTTTAGGTTCATTGTATTTTAAATTAGTTTTTATTAACTTTTAATATATCTCTATAGATTTTGAATACTACAACTAATTAGTAAAAAGGATTTTCTAATAAATGTAGCCTTCAATTTGTATAAGACTGTTGTTTTTTTTTAGTTACTTGTTGCACGTGTAGTACTCTTTAAGGGAAACAACAAGAAATTAGAAAGTACGAGTGTTTTATATTATCAATAATTAAGAACAATGTACAACTTTTTGCGCATAAGTTGCTAACTTTCTAAGTGCGTTAATGGACTTTTAGTAATGAAAATGTTAAGCTAACAAATACTAAATTTAAAATTACCGTTGAGTATTTTGAAGAAAAATATTAATTTTGGAGTGATTTATCATTTAATTTTAGATAAAGTTACAAAACAACAGTGAAATAGTGTATTAAAATGTTAAATGCTAAATAAACCGATTTGACAGTTTGAAGTGGCACACCGTACTCATATCAAATAAAAATAATTTAGAATGTTAATTTGTTTTTTTTAAGAACCGTTCAAGGTCTCCTCAAAAGAGAACTGAAAGACGTTTTGCCTTTAAAGCGGTACATTTATCAAAGCTGTACATTTATTAGAGTAACTAAACACAAGAGTTATTTTAAAACAATTACAGATATGCCACTCTACAATTCGAACTACAATAATGAATGAATGAAAGGATAATGTACTAAAATCTGACATTTACGTTATACACGTATTACTTTACTGTTACAGAATTAATGCCGAATGGCGAAATGGCAGTTCTTCCAAAGGAATAGACAAATTTTTGGATCAAAAATTTGTTTTTATTAAGCATTAATGTATTTTACTTAAATGATTTGTTCTTCTTTGAGGAAGGGCACCAATAAACCACTAAGTCGTTTCTTGGAAGCAACGTTTCGTGCAACAAATCTGCACTTCCTCGGGCCTTTGTTTATTAAAAACGAATACATTTAAAGGTAAGTTATACACATATACATCATATTCTTAAATACCTTAATCTAATTATAGATGATTGACTCGAGTACTTACTTAAAACAAAGAAATAGTCCGCCACTTTAAATAATATAAAACCACATGGATACTTAACAAATACAAAAATAAATTAACAATTAAATGTAAATAAATATCTCTAATAAAACATACACTCTATACGTAGAAACAAACAAACATGAATGACTAGATAACAATATGATAATGAGAATTGTCCTTCTATTTTGTTTTAGTGATTACATTTTTATAAATGTTTCTTAAATTTTGTGTGTTCGTATTATAATTAATGTTATTGTTGTGTTTGATGATGTATATCGTTTCAGCTATTAAACGTTTTTTATAATTACTTACTACGTTTGAAATCGTTGGATTATCGAAATTGAAATTATGACTCACCTCAATATGGTATACGGCTAACTCAGAGTCTGGTTTTTTGGTTTTGCAATCGTATTTATGATTTTTTATCCGATTACATGTTTAAAAGAATGAAACACTAAACTGCAGCGTCTATTTAACAAACAGAAAAACATCAAAAATTGCACCAGAAACTTTACTCGGACACGTGTTTCAATAGCTAAGCTATCATCACCAGCAAACCGATACTAAAATTAAAAACAATAGGAAGCTATATATACTATCTGCGTGTCACGCCTCGTTACAATTATTTTGATTTATTCCGAAAATCCTAATGGACCGTTATCATTATAATTCATAAGCAAATTTCTGTTTTTAAAAATTTCCAAACTTTCACAAGAATCAAGTTTAGCTCTTAATTAATTCAATGTCGACTAATCTACGGCCATTTTCAAGCATATGCATGGCAACACTGGACCTATCTGTGCGATGATATTTGACATGAGCTACGTGCTCTTTAAAACAAGTTTTAATAGGTCTCTTGGTTTGCCCTATATATACTTGGTTACAGTCTTTACAATTAATTTTACATATTCCCGATTTATCACACATTTCTATTGGGTTTTTCGGATTGCCTAAAAGATTTTGCAAGTTGTTACTACTAAAGCTTACTGTTTTATAATCAAATTTCAAAAATATTTTTTGAAGACCTTTTGTGTAAGTGGGATAATTTGGTAATTTGATATATTTCTTATCTATTTTGCTATTATTAGTTCCTAACGTTGTAATATTTCTAATGTTTAACTTATGTTAATGTTTTCTAATTATGTTCGTGGCAATTGATTGTTGAAAACCATTGTATGATGCAATCTGCTTAATATTTCCCAGTTCTTTATCAAGCTACGCTTTTCAGCAATTGTTAAGCAGACATTGTAACTCATTTTTCTCGGTTCAATTAAAATTCAATCAACACTTAAAAAAATTTGTAATAAATAAGACGTGTCTGTCAAAACGCAAAACTTAGCTTGTTTGTTTAAAATGCTGCTACTTTTAAGGTCAAACCATAAACGACAGACGTTACAGAACAGGAACTTACCGACAATGTTCAGTTGATTCAGAATATGTCACTTTCAAAATAATCATATAAAACTCAAAACCAGACAATATATCAAATAGATCAAACTTTACAGACTAATAGTAGTTTAACAATCAACGAGAAGTCACTAATTGAAAAGTTGCATAATATAGTTAATATTTCCTAGAAAATCGTCATAACTTGACGTAACGGTCAGCTTAAGAACCAAAAACCCAACTCAATTGTTTTGATTAAAATGTAAAATCTCAGAAATTCGAGATATTTGGCATTACATGAAGGATATTGGGTAATAAAAAGTAAACATAATGGCGTAGCAATAAAAGTAACTAATTATGTGATGAGCATCAGATGGTAATTTTCAAGAAGTAAGAATCTAGATGTTTTCTTTTCACGCAGACACATTACTTTTCAAAGAGATATGTCACTTTTTATTAGAGTTTTGACATACGAATGAAAAGATTATTTTTTAAAGTAGATACGCCGTGTGTTAAACCTATTTTACATAGTAATCGTAAAAAAAAGTTTCTCTGCTTATCCGCTACTCGTTTGCTACTTGGTTTAAATAAAGATTGTGAAAAATTACGTGTTCTTTTACAAAGAAAGCAAAGTTCGGAATACAGCTAATGACTTTGTGCTTAACAGATCTAATTGCATAAGCACTCTTACTTGAATTTACTTCCCATTCCCCCCCGGTTGCCTAAGACATGGTTTTTAACATTCTGTGATATAGTAGTTTTCTAATCTTTACATATTTTTCATAATTTTAAAGTTGTAAACACAAATACAGTAACTACACCTAACGGGAAAAAAATGTAAAAAAATCTGCTGTAACCAAAACGTAGCGATTTAGACAAGCGAGGAAAGTTCACAGTGACATGGGAGTAAAACGACCAGAAATAGATTATAATTTGTTTCAGTAAATTAGCGAATGGTGAAAGGTGGAATTTTGCAACTGTCAAAGGATTGTTAAGCATTTTTTTCTCTTGTAGAAAATGCCTTTAGTATTCTTTAAAGAACATCTGACGTAGCTAATCACCCTTTGTATGTTTCTTCAGTCTGAGTTACCACTACGCCTTTGCCAAAATGGAGAAGCAAAATCTGTCTCACATTTGTCGTTTCAGTTAAGCGGCCGGTTTTTTAAATAAGATTTGACAATTCAAAAGTAACAGACAAAAAGATGGAGATAAAGCGCCTATACTAGACAATTATTTCCACAAGTTTGTAGGTTTGAGTAACAGAGATAAGCGTAGGTATTTGTAAGATGGCTTATATCATGTTAGGATATGAAATACTACATACACCATAATGCTATTTTACATGTCGTATTGTTCTTCAAATGACGGGGGAGCTTTAATAATGCGGTTCACAAATCAAAAAATTTCTAGCTAGGGTGTTACCAGACTGTCAATAAAACGTTGGATTGCAGCGACTAAATATGTAAGACAGGCAGTATCCTGGAGAATTGGATAAGTGTTTTAAGCGGTATTAAAAAAGGTGTTTTGCGTATCAAAAGAGGTATCTGCCAATATGCAGAACAGATGTTTAGACTCGCGTTGCGAAGTTGATCCATTCTCCAAAAATCAATGCAGAAACGTTATCAATTTTTTTTGGAGCAAAGGAGGATGGTCAGTACCTGTGCTTAATAGGTTTTGCGCATGTTCCGGTAAGATGTTCGACTGATTGAGTGCTGATAAACATTGTATATTTTTTTTATCACAACTGGTTTATTTCAACAGTATGCATGAATCCTATCTCATCTTCACCAGAAGACTAACACCAACCATGTTTACTAGATTGTGTCGAAAAATGTTGGTTGACTATCAACAAGGAAAAGTTGGTTTTTGTTAAACTAAGAAAGGTTGATATATAAGTTTATTCGTCGTTACATTAACTAGAGAAGAAGAAAATGTCCAGGAACTATTATGCATATCTGGAATGTAGTTCTTTACTCACATTATATGTTTACTAACCGCGGTTTATGCAAGAAACTTCGCTGTTTCTTTTGTTTAATAGGATCAATTTATATTTTTAATTAAATATAGGCTATTTGCGTAATACTTGCTAGGGCCGATTTATGCTCTGTGATAATCGATATAAAAATTTTATTTGGTAGATAACAATCTCGACAATTATATGATCTTTTTGTTTTTATTTCTTCTTTTCTTGAGTATCCTACTGCCTAAAGTCTGTTCAGTCTCATCTGGGGGTTATAAGATTAATCTGTGGGATGCTTGTTTGTTACGTTCATTGTTTCAAAGTCCGCGTTTAAAGTACTTTCCGTATTTACTAAAACACATAAGAAACAAAGATGTTTACAGTCGATTACAGCACATTCCGCTTCACTAGCTAATCTCAAGCGATTTTAATTTGAGATTTATGGTTGAATGTACCAACTCAGTTTAAGCTTAAGCGATGTTTAGAAACTTGGATACTGTTACAGAATTTAGAATTTCTCAAGTATCATACACTGCAAAGCAAAATTAACCGGACAGAAAAATTTTTGCTTAAGTTCAATCTTAAATAACTTTTTAAGTGTTCTACCAATTTCAAAAATTTTTTGACGAGTTTGAGATGATTTCATCCTAATTATGTCCTGATATCGTTTTCACGAATAATGTAAATGAATATGTTGGTATATACGGTAGCACAAAAAATTGCATTACACCCTTAACTTCTAAACACTCTGTGGAAAAAGTTGATAACTGAATAATGTTTATTTATACAACATTTTGAACCCCATCTTTTCTAAATAATTTGTTTCTTTATTCATCTCGATATCTGTATTCTTAAATTAAAAATACTGGCTCAAAGGATATAATGCAATAATGCTTTATTGGGAACAAAAAATGGAGAAAATTGGGCAATGGCAGTATTACTTTTTTTTAAATTAAAAACGAGTATTTCCTCCCCGAGCTTGAATGATAGCTATCATCCTTTTAAGCATAGATCGAATTAAAGCAGCAACCTCGTCTTGTCAGTGCTCCTGGTAACGTTGGTAAAGTTTGAAATTTGCCGTAGTTCTGCCTTATTTTTTTTCCTAGTGTATCCCGCATATGCTCGATAGGGTTTAGGTGCGGACTTCTTGAGGACCAGTCCAACACTTAATGTCTACATCATTTAAGTATTGCCTTCTTATTTGTGCTCTGTGCGGTCGAGCATTGTCGTGCATTAAGGTAAAATCTTCTCCTATAAATGGCATGTAAGGTACCACATGTTCTAATAAACACTCTCTAATGTATCTATCAGCGTTAATACTTTCCTGAAGTATAACGAGATCTGTACGGGCTTTCAAAGAAATGCTTCCCCACACCATCACTCCTCCTTCACCAAATTTTACTCTAGGAGAAAAACAACATTGAGAGTATCGTTCTACGGGTCTTCTCCACACTCTTTAACGACCGTCAGAGTAATATCGCGTATAACGTGACTCGTCTGTAAAAAAAACGTTCAGCCAGTCGATCATGTCCCACTTAACATGAGCTCTAGCAAATTCCAGACGCTGTCTTCGTTGACTTGCATCTAATAGAGGACCTATAGCAGGTACACACGATATCAGATTTTGTTCTGCTAACTTTTTGCGTACAGTATCACATGAAATTAAAATACCACAAACATCTACCAATCTTCTATCTAAAACTGAAGCAGAGGTTGTTTGCTTTTGAAGAACCTGAAAACAAAAAAATTGATCTTCGACTGGCCCTGTGGCTCTTCGTCTTCCTTCGTCTTCTTGTGTAAGTACCATTTTGTCTAAATCTTTGTATCGCATCGCATACCGTACTGCGTGGATGGCCAAGCCTTGCTGAGATATACCGTATCGAACGACAATCATCTTGTAAAACAACGGCTTGTGCTTGTGCCACTTATGGTTTACAGAACAGTTTCAAAACAAGACAACCAACAAGTGACTTAGTGAGCGCTATACTCAAGTACAGCTAAAATTAATTTGTAAATTGTTGACGAAAATCTTTTTGACACGTGTGCTATAGAAAGGTGCTATAGAAACCAGGCTAATGTCAAAAAGTCAAAGCAAACTTTACAAATTAATTTCAAATTTTTGTTGCTAATAAAGCATTATTGCATTATATTCGTTGAACCAGTATTTTGTATTTAACAATACAGATATCGGGATGAATAAAGAAACAAATTGTTCAGAAAAGATGGGGCTTCAAAATGTCGTACAAATAAACAGTATTTAGTTATCAACTTTTTCCACAAAGTGTTCAGAAGTTAAGCCTGTAACGCAATTTTTTGTGCTACCCTATATACCAATATATTCATTTACATTATTCGTAAAAACGATATCAGGACATAATTAGGATGAAATCATCTCGAACTTGGAATTGGTAAAAGTTATTTAAAATTGAACTTAAGCAAACATTATTCTGTCCGGTTAATTTTGCGTTGCAGTGTAGTTGATGAAAAGTGCATTGTTTTAAAAATGTTGGAATGTGTAGGTATAATCAAATTAAAAGTATTTAAATAAAAATTGTTTTATTTGATTACCATAATGTGCCTAGTAACAAATGTTACTATGCGATCAAGACTACACACCTATACATCAGTAGTCAACTCGTTATTAAAAAAAAATAAAAATTTACCGACTAACAAAATTACATAAAACATTAAACAAATTATTCAATTACAAGTTGGAAGACATAAACTTTGAATAAAATTAGATTTAAGTATACTAATGTAATTTAACTCAAAAAAAACCTCAAATAAAAGAGTTCAGTTAATTATAAAATAATTTATTCTTTTTTTGGTATACATAATTTATTATGTACAGTAAACTGAAAAGGAAAGTCTTTATAATTTGTATCATTTTAAAATAAACCTTGACTTTGTTTATTCTTTCTTAAACATTTTGTTCCCACGTACCTCAACATTTAATTAAATTTAAGCTTAATGTAAATCAGTATAAATACTTTTACTTCTACTCTGTAACAGCAGAAAAAATCTACAACCGTAGGTAAATATATAATGATGAAATTATCATATAAAATTAACTAATTTAATTTAAAGCATCAGTGCACTATTTTTCCATTTCCAACATCAAATAGTAAAATCCTGTAATGGTATTTAAATCATTATTTGATGTAATGAATAAATTAGTAAAAAGAGAACTGATTTATTCCTAAAATTATATTTTTAAAATAAAAGTTGTAAAATGTTTAATTTTATTAAGAAAATAAATGAACACATAGACTTAACGTCTATGTCGTTAACTGTTAAAATATTTTGTTGTTTATTTATTGTGATTATGGTTATCTTTTCGTATCGCCTAAAGGATTATATTGTTAGATCAAATAAATTACATTTAATTTTGTTTGCCGTTAGTTTTTGTGTTTGTAGTGGGTCATTTTGTTTGTAACACAAATACTAAGGTTTGTTACGTTTCCCATAAATTGTAATTTAAAATACTATTACAAAATAATCGAATTATCTTTTAGTTAAACAATAAATCTGATATATGATACATATGTGGGATTCCATGGGTAAACTCTTATTATTTAAGATAGAAATAGTTGTTAAATGTTCTGCAGTTTATAATCTACTTTAAAATGTCAAAATTAGTTTATTTTAAAATTGATAGAAAATAGAAAATTAAGATCGCTACTCTTTAGAGGAATGATACCACACTAAATCAGGCCTAAAACTTGCAATTTTCTATTAAGGCTACCATCTACAATTATTAAGATTTTTACTTAATTTTTTTTCACAAATTGCTATTATCCAAATCTATAGAATAAACGATTGTTTTTTCTTTGTGACTTGTAAAATCAATAAAAAAAAATTCTAAATTTTACTAAAATTTAGCATGTTTTGCATTATATTCCTCAAATTGGGAAGCATATTTTTCAATATAAATCGATCAATTGATACTTTCAACCTTCACAATTACAATAAAACAAATTTTACAATAAACTTTATTTTTGGCTAAAATAGAGCTGTTTTAAATCTTAAATGATTTAAGAATTACATTCCGCCTTCTACTTATGTGTGTAATAGCAAAGAACATCACGTAGGTGCCATCATACGCTTTTCTTATATTTGCTATTTTGGGCAGAGCTTTTTAGTGATATTTTCACGTTTCAAGTTAAAACAAAATTAAACTAAGGTGATACGGCATCATTCCTATTCGGTTAGGCGAATGAACTTTCCTAAGTTAAAGTGACGCCATTTTGTATTTTTATGTTATTAAAAAAAATTCTTTATTCTCTTTTGAAAAATGTAAGATAACGTAACGACAAATTTAAAAATACCCGTAAATTAGTTTTTTTTTAAATATTTTTATCAAATAGTCGTAAAAGAAATTGAAATCATTATTTTTTTTTGTCCGTGAATTTTGAATTTAACATCAATCATGTGCTTGAACATTTCTTTGATAGAACTAATCAAAATAAAATAAAGCTATTGATATTGATGCTCAATAGTAGATTTGTTCGTCGTCTTCAATACTCAATAAAAGAACGGTATTTGAAAATATTTTATTAAATACAACTTAACCTTGATAAATAAGCTACTATCTTTCTCGAATACTTTAGAAATACTTTGTATAGTAACCCAAACTCCAAAACTACGTCACCAATTATTAAATCTAAATTACACTAAAATTTAGGTGCAACAAAATAGTCGATGTAGTAAAAACTGAGAACCGTATGCATAGTCGTCCAGAATAGTAGCTATTTTAAGTCTACAAACTAGTAATTACTTTCTCGCTAGTATTTCTAGTAAAAGCGGTGTTACATGGTGCCAGTATCTTGTATAAGTTACTAAAATCCACTACTAAAAGCAATCCCTTTGTATTCACGTGGTACCAGTAACTTGTTTAAGTAACTTACCTGAAATAACTTCCCATTGTTTGTTTAAATGTATTGTTTAAATTATGAACTCTAAGCACAAATGTTTTTTACTTATAAAAAGAAGAATAGTATCATGTGTGAAAGTATTCATAGAAGATATAATTAACAGTCCGCAGAATGAGTTAATAAACCAAACAAAAGGATTTGGGTAAGAAAATTCTAGCATGGAGAAGCACTCACGGAGCTTCTAACATGCTTTTAAAGGAACACTCCATCGAAGATGTGAAATAACACAGAAGTTGTATGAGAATGCCTCCGATAGCAGGAGTGGTAGTAACTACTTGCCCCAGTAAATATACATTCATTCTCTTTGCTGGATTGGAATCCTTACTAAAACAAGTGCTAAAATTTAGTACTAAAATATCGTTTACACTAAGCAAATACTAAAATCTAGCATTCGATTTTAGTAACTTATAAAAGTTACTAAAAATCCAGTACTATAAGCAAGTCCTTTGAAATACAGTTCTATTCACATGGTACTGCGACAACCAGGATAGCATCCAACTGATCCCTAATCAATAATATAGATTACGGAACAGTCTTCTTTCGTATACGATATCAATTCTTGAATTGGTCATCATCATATTTATGGAGCAAATGTAAATCCTCTATATATACTTTTGAGTGCCTGTTTACATTCACTCCTTCTACTTTATTGAAATCAACCATCGCTGGCAAAACACCTGCTAAACGTTACTAACGTAAATGTAGTTAAAACATTGTATTATTGGCGGTACTTTTCTTTCTACTAAATAAACGTAACTATTATGCATAGCAATTACCATTGTGGCGACAAAGTTGCTACTATTTCTCTACTAAATATGATTATGCATATGACTGTGAATTTTTATTAATTTACTTATTTATTCTTATGGTACATTATTAATTTTTATGCTTGTATTGTGATGTAAGTGTAATGTATGGTTCCTCAGAAGATCAGTATAAATCTGTATAGTGTGGTGATGAAACCGTGAGTAATTGTGGATTGCTTTGTCTTGACAAAGCATTTGCTTCAAGGTTTAGGAAAACCGCTAAACCCTGAACATGCCAACCCTAACGCCAAGTTTTTGTTAAGTTGACATTTATTCCATTTTGGTTTTAACGCAGATTTTCTTTGAGTGTTCGATGGAGTAATATTACAAAGAACAGGAATCCAACCAAGACGAGTAATTACACGCATGGTGAAATTCAACTGTGAAAATATTCATCCAGACAGGAGCACAATATTCTGCTGTAGAGTAGACGAATACCAAATGCAAGTGATAATAATAATAATAATTTTTATTGAACTGAAAAACAACATACAAATTGATTTTTCATTCAGATGACAAAATATGTTTTCGATGTGATAAGCACGATTTATATATTTGCGTGTCATCTACATATATGTGAATGTTCCACTGATGTTGCAATACTGATGGTAATTCAGCTGTAAATATTCCAAATATTGTTGGCCCAAGGATACTGCCCTGTGGAACTCTATATTCAATTAATAGTTTAATGGAAATGTCATCATCAATTTTATCTATTTGACGTCTGTTATTTAGGTAACTATGAAACCATTGCAGCATACAATTTTCAATTCAAAAGCTTTACTGTAGACAAGTAGCATTAAATATGTTACTACACTATTGTCTATGTATCTGGTAATGTCACTGGTTATTTTTAACAGAGCTGTAGTTGTATAGTAATTTTTACGAAAACCGGATTGTGTTAACGGTAGGACATCATTATTATGAATATGTTGATTTATCTAATTGTTCACTATTCTTTTAAGTATTTTTGACATGATTGGTAAAACGCTGATAGGCCTGATATCCTTAAGTTCCTTCGCTTTGTTAATTTTGGAAAGAAGGTTGATTAATGCTTTTCCATATATCCGGGACAATTCAATTAGTAAGTGAGTAATTAATAATATGCAGTAGAGCAAATTTGCAAAATGGTAGCGCTAATTTTTGCATTTTAAAGTTTATATTATCTATTCCATAAGCATCCGACTTCAATTCACGTATAATCTTTTCAATTTCTGCCACTGTTACTTCTGTGAACGATGCAATATCTTGACATTCGTTTTTCTTGTTATTATTAAAACAATTTAATGTTTCTTTGTCAATTTAGATAGCTTGAATATTATTTACTATGTAATCATTTATTATAACACAACTAGCAGAAGCCTTTGAGAAGGTTAGATTAAAAATGAATATTACAAAAACGAAAATGATGACGAATACCGACGATCCAAAAAACATCAGGGTAAAAGATCAGATCATGAAAATTGTTTCAAAATATATATATATTTGGGACAAGTGATAAAACTCAACAGGGAAAACCAAACGGCCAAAATTAAAAGAAGAACAAGGCTCGCATGGGCAAGCTTCGGAAAACTAAAATATATCCTCAAAAGTAATAAACTGCCACAATATTTAAAAACTTGAGTTTTTGATCAGTGCGTGCTGCCAGTACTAACTTACGGCTGCCAGACATGGACCTTCACTAAAGCAAATATTGACAAGCTCATTAAGACACAAAGGGCAATGAAAAGATTTATGCTGAACATCAGTTTAAAGGACAGGTAAACTAACATCTGGATCCGACAGAGAACCAAAGTAATGGATGTAGCTGAACACGTACCAAAACTGAAGTGGAGCTTTGCAGACCACAATGTTAGGCAGAAAGACAAAATATGGAACGCTACAATACAACGATGGAGACCATATATGGGTAGAAGGAACAGAGGAAGACCTCAGATGAGATGTGTCAATGACCTGAAATAGACAGGTTTAGGATGGATGAGAACAGCTCAAAATCGAGAACACTGGCATGAATTGGAAGAGGCCTATGTCCAAAGGTAGACAACAAAGGGCTAACGAAGAAGAAGAAAAAGAATCGTTTATTAAGGTTGCATTTTAAGTTTGTTTAGCTATTTCGTTGGTGTGCTTGGAATGGATTCCCCATGTAGTAAATTTCATCCACAATAATTTTAGATTTTATTTTGTGAAGACGAATTTGTCATTGAATGTATGCTCTTTTTTTATTGCAACTGATAAGTAATTTCTTAGCTGTCTGTAATAATTTAAGTCAGATTGTAGTTTAGTTTTGACAAATTTTTTATGTGCACGTTTCTTTAAATTGATCATAATTTTTATTACATGAGTGATGTAAGATCCATAAGTATGTTGCAGGTACGTAGTTTTTATCGGTGTATGAGTGTCAAATAAGACAGTAATAATAGAATTGATAAAGTCAACTTTTCATTTATATCATATATTTCCTCAATATGATTTCAGTTCACTCGTAACGCATCCTTTTCAAATTCATTATATTCTAGGTTTTTATAATTTCTGTGTATTATTGTTTTAGCTCGTAGCTTCGTAACAGCATAATGTAAATTACAATACGATAACATATGATCCGAGACCTTATGTACATCTATAATATCACATTCAGTGGTGACAATATTATTACTAATGCATATGACATCAATTAAAGACGCAGATGAATCTGTTACTTTAGTTGGTCGGGTAACTATTTGTTTCATGTTATAAGAATTAAGAAGATTTATTAATTTTTTTTAAATATATACTATCCTTTGTAAGATCTATGTTCATGTCGCCTACCACTATTAGAACATCCACCTCTACTGAGATATTGGAGTTCAGTTCCATTTCATTAAAAAAAGAATTTGTCATTTGGTCAAGTTGTTCCAGTTAATTTTGGAATGGCATTATTAAATGAAAATTTGGGCATAATCGCCATTTTTTGAAATAATTTTCTATAATAAGCAAATTATCAGAAATTACCATATCATCGGCCTAGACAAATCTTCCACATTGAAAAGAAGAATCATCAGAAATATATACATTAAAAAGAATAGGTACAAAAACTGATCGCTGTGGAAGATCATTATTTAAAAATAAAAATTTACCGATTTTATCTTTAACAAAACTCTAAACTTCTGATCTGATAACATATTTTCTTTTCTTTGCGACCATATACATTCGTAACTACGTGTATTGTATAGAATTAGAATTCGTCTATTGCATAGAATGAGGATAAATCAATATTAGGTGTACGTGCTAAAACGAAGTGAAAGTGAGGACAAAGCTGTTTTGCGCAGTGAACATGTTAAAATTGTTAACTTTTCAAAAAGATGATTTTATATTTTTATACAAAAAGTTCTATTAAACCAGCTATATATCGTAAGCCCTGACATCGTAGAAATAGATTTAATGAAAATAAAACTAATAGAAAATAATAAATAAACTGCACCACGAAGTAATTAATAAATAAAAGAACTAATAGGAAATAAATATAAAAAGTACAGAAAGTAAGCGTGAAGACTATTAACAAACAAAAACTTTAAATAAAACCTAGGTCGTAGAAGTCACTGTTCAAAGTCGCAAAAGGTTGCATTCATTACGTCATCAGGAAATGTAAATAAAGTAAGTGGATTAAGTGTGTAATAGAAAATTTTGTATACAAAAAAAAATGTAGTAGCGGAAATATATTTCGTGCGGGTGCGTTATTTGAAATTGATTCAAATTTAAGAAAAATTGTACGAATTATTTTTCATTTTATTAAAATTTTGTTTTAAAATTACAAACCACGCATTTTATTAATGAAACCCTACGAAACACTCCTTGGAAGTCAATTGAATTTATTTTGTTAAATACCGAATTGTAACCACCGCAATATGTCATTAACTAGAGAATGTTGCCAATAACTACTACTTTAAATTTTTATACAAAGTATTAATTAAAAAAATTTTCGGGTGTGTTGCGATAGCACGAGTTCACATTAGATAAAAAGCTAAAGTTTTTTGCCATTATTAGAAAATATGTTTCAGTAAGTAATAATTGAGTAGTTTACCCTATTATAGAAGTTTCTTTTAGTGAATAATTTTTGCAATTTTGCAGACATCGTTCTAATACTAACAAACAGAGTATCAAAAGTGAGCGCTTCCTGCTACCTACTACCTAGTGACAAAAGGTGGTACCGCGCGCGTATACGTTTCTTTTAAGACAAGTTAAAAATGTAAGAAAAATGACATTTTAGAAAAAAATGTGATAGTCATATCTCAGTAATTACCTATCAGGTCAAAAATAGTTTAAACCAAAGTTGTATATAATTGAATTATAAACAACATTTTTTGAAAAAAATTGTGAATTAAATATTTTTGTAAATATTCTAAGATTTTAAAAATCTATGTAGGTTAGCGACCATTTTGGGTTAATATTTTTTTGTGTCTTTATAACCTATTAACTCTAATTTGTCAAAAAAATTAAAAAGAAAAGGGTGTTGAAATTTTCGGTTTGGAAACAGTCGCATAACGTATTCATAAGATGTGGAGTAATAGTTTATTAAATAACAAGTGTCGGAGTGCGACAAAAGTAGTTGTGGCACGTGTTTTTTATACTGTTTTTTCTATTTCGCAAAAATTTAATTCAAATACTTCAAGAAATATATGTTAATATTTGATCTAGTGTTTTTTTTGGTTCAAAGCTATGTTGGTAGAGTAGTTGATATCCTAATAAAGTTAGCAACAAATGCTGTTAAAAGTTTGCTATCTTCAAAATAATGTGTTGAGATTTTTAATCGCCGTTTAATTCACGAGTTAGTTACAAAACTTTTCCGTCGACCGTACTTTGTAATTGTAATAAAATTATATACTCTAATAATTCTAGAGAAGAAATGCTATTGTGAACGCACCTTTTTGTGAAATTACCACAAATTTATAACCTAACTTCATCGTTTCTACTTCTTGTGAGCCTTTAATAATTATACTGACTTCCAAAAAAATTCCAACGCCTAGAAGTTGTTGAACGATTTTAATGATCATATTCCATACATGTTCAATTAACGACAAATCAGGCGACCGAGCAGGCTATGGAAGGACGGCAATCTTAGATTCTTTCAAAAACCGTGTTGTAGCCTTTGCCGTATGAGGGCGCGCATTATCCTGCTGGAAAATGGGATTTTGCAGCCCCTGAAGATATGGAAGGCCAACTGGTTGTAACACATTAGCAATGTAACCAGCTGCGTTAAAGTTGCCGTCAATAAAGACCAAGGGTGATATGCTACTATAACATATTGCATTCCATATCATAACTCCTTGAGTGAGGGCTGTGTTGCGTTCCACAAAAAATGTTGGACTTTTACGTTCTCCACGCATCCATCTGACTCTCCTACGACCATCGTGGGCCCACAAGCAAAATTGGGAGTCGTCACTAAACACAATTTGATGCCATTCTTGTGCCCAATTAACCCTTTCGTTGCTCCACTCTAGTCTGCGTAGACGGTGAAGTGGTGTAAGAGGAAGACATAAAAATGGACGACATGAACGCAACCCATAAGATCTTATCCGGCGATAAACAGATGACATTGACATTCTAATTCCTGTACTTCTCATCCAATTATTTGCAATTAATCGAGATGTTAAAAATCTATCTCTTGTGGCCAAAACCCTTAAGTGACGTTCTTCGCGTTCTGTAGTCCTTCGAGGACGTTCAGATTCACGGCGACGATGTTGAACTCCTTTCTCGGACCATTTGGACCAACATTTCAATACCGATGAAACATTTCTGTTTACACGACAAGCAATTTCTCTTAGCGAAAGTCCGGCCTCTCTCATACCAATAATACGGCCACGTTCAAAATCACTGAATTAGATAAAAGGTTGATGTTGACGTACTCTCGGCATTGTTTTCAAGTTCAGAATAAAATTGTGAAAAAACAACAACAATTTGCAAACTTGACAGTTACTAAATGGTCTAATACTTCAAAATTATTGTTTACTATGTGCTATGGAAACATCCGGAAAAAACCAAAACTACTGGCTAGATTTTATTCAAATTTTAATCATCACTTTGTTTAATGTAAATAGACATTTCCTGAAAATTTCATTATAATCGTTCGACAACTTCTAGGTGTTGCAATTTTTCTGGAAGTCAGTACGAGTATATTTACTTTTCGTCTTTTATTGCCAACAGTATTTTAATATCAGCTCACTAAGTTGATGGAGAATTAAATTACTCAATTTCGATTGTTTTGTCGAAATAAAATAGTTTTCATCACAGTAAAACAAGAAGACTAAATTTTTGTGGGAACGGATTGGTGCTTAATCAATATAATGGTCCACCTTCAAAGACAATACCAGAAGTGTTTGACAATGTTTGGTATATCATGGATGTAACTTAAGCACATCTCGAACAAGTTGAACTATATATAATGACTTGTCGCATCATACCGAAGAAAGATATTTATATCCTTACTGTGTGCAAGCAGTTTACCAACTTATTGAGACAATTATCCTACACATATTTAATACTGTCAACGACTTTGCAACACTTTTATAAAGAAAATACTTGCTTAAGACTCCTTATCGATGAATAATTGTTTTACATTTACCGTTCTATCATTTTACAAAACATGTCCATGTAGAGTTAAAAAAAAACATTTTATTAAAGTGGTTTCGTTACACCTCCAAAAGATCTTTTCAGGAGTCGGAATGTTTACTTTTTATAGTTTTTAATTTTTCTTACAGCCTTACTTAAAGAATCTAACTTTTGAACAATAAGTAAATAATATTGAAGAACTGCTCAGATAATAGTTTGTAAAATAGATGAGCTGAACACCCGTAACATGTTATTAAACGTTATTAATGGAATGATAAAATGTCTTAAAAATCACTGTGAACAAATTAAAGATTTATTACAATTGTAGATTAATGTCGATTTGTTATTATTAAAATTTGCTTTGCTACAAATTACGACAGATTTTTTATTTATACTTTCATATAGTATGTAGTTGATTGAAGATAAAACGACAATATGTATGTATACTTGCCTATACTAAAATCAATTTTATTTCCATTAATGTAAGTCATAAATGCGCGGTCGATGGAAGAATATTGTGTGTTAAGTTTTGTTTCATAAATTAACATTAAATTTTCTTTGAATATTAACATTTACTTAATAAGAACAAACCAAACAAAACCTTACTTAATTTTCTTACGTCAACATTAAAACTGTAAATTATTTGGTTATACACTAAAGTTTTTTAAAATCCCTAAAACAGTACGGAAAGAGCTTCTATTTCCGTATCGTGTACAATACGGAAACAAAAATATAGAAATTGCGAAGTAGAAAAAAGTATGTGTGGAATGTTTGCGATACTATTATTTCTGATCATTTTATGTGTTGATATGAGGCTTATAATCACGTTTACTACATCCAGTTCTATGGTATAGGTATAAATAATTACATTTATTTCTTAAAGAGAGACACTCACAATATTCATCAGCATTACTAAATATTAAAAACCAATACGTAAACATATTTTGATTTTTTTTTTCAATAACTAAAACAAACTTATAATCGTGCTTGTTACGGATATTCGAAATTTGAATAATAAAATTTCTATCCAAATAACATCAGCGCCAGCTAGATTATAGTTTTTACTTTTTATAAATTGTAGAGTAGTTTACATTTATATTTTGAAATTTTCATTTTGTCTATTTCATATTCAGGAATTGGCGAATACACAAAAAAACCTTATGAAAGATATGAGTTGTGTTGTCAGAATATCGTTTTATTTGTCATTGGACCTTTGAATAGGTGTCTTTATTGAATTATTCTTTGTATATTTATTCCCTGACTACTTGATTCCGTAGTAACGTTTTTATCGTATCTGAATAATATTTTTTCTTTCATTTTATGTTTTTTACCTTTGGATATATTTTTCATTTATATGCACGCTTTCTGTGATATTATTTTTTACTACTTGTAAAACACATTTTATCAGCATAACAGAATACGTTCCTAAATTTCGTTGAGTCACAACAAATGCTTAAAACGCTGAAAGAAAATTTTATAAAACACTTTATTGCTGTTCTTTAGATATTATTTGTAGCAGTTACAACATAATATAAAAGTTTTTATAGCCAGTTATTTTTATTAAGGTTTTTATAGATAATCCAACGAAGCTTGTACGTTACTGCTTTAATAATCAAGACTATTTCGAACGCAGAATTTCAAGTGCAGAAACCGACAATGACTTTAATTTTTGTATGTGGCTGAAAATTTTCGTGGCATTAACCAGATGTTGTACAATTCTGAGTTAATAAAGTGGTTTATTCAGTCCATTTCTAACTACAGCTTAATTAACTAATTGTTTTACAAGAAATTTGTAGACATACATACATACAACATCTATAACTTAAAACAAACCTGCAATCTAACATGTGTATATACGTCTGTTTCTAACATGAATATCATCAAAATGAGATGCGCTTATTAGAGAAGATTACATGCGGCAATTTAATAACACAGAGCTTAAACAGCATCTTGCAACACCCTTTGCTAATGAGCCTGTTCCTGACAGACATGCTAATGAGTTTGACTTTCAGTTATCTCCAAAACTTTGTATGTGCAAAATAAAAATGTTTTCCAAATCTTAAAGTTCAAATATTTCTCGTTTACGATAATAAATTTACTTTCTAATAAAAACGCGTTAAGCAAATACGCATTTGGTATTAAAATTTTCTGTTTCAGCCAGCTTAAAATTATTGAAAAGCGGGATTGCTATAAATTTTCCTGTCCCAAATCTGTTAGTTATAAATCAGAGAAAACAATGCCAATCTATTTACTTGTCTCTTTGGGTATTGCTTCTTCGGAAATTTATATGCACACTGACCAAAAAGTATATTTTTAACTGTTCATTGTAGAAATGTGGGATGCAAAACTGCCCCTTTTTGATAAAACGCCGCTATCACAAATTTCAATCGTAAAATAGATAATGTTATTGTTTGAAGTGATTCAAATGTAGATTTTAAACAGAATACAAAAATTAATGATGGATATTTTGTTTTGAAAATATTACACCCCCTTTTCTGGTTTTATATAAATCGATCTACACCACAAACTACGATCGTTGTAAACGTTTTAAAGTTGAAATTCAAACCTGAAACTGCTTGAAATGGGGGAAAAACAAAATTTCGTTATCAAAAAAAAAAACATTTTAAATAAAAGTTACAGCCAATAGAATTTTTTACAACTTTTTTTTTATAATTTTTTTTGTAGATCACTGTCAAAAAATAGTTTTATGTGACGAAAAAATAGGAAGAAGCAATATTTTAGCAATTCACCTAAAATTGATAAGAAGTTTTGCAACAAGTAAGTAATTTACTTCGTACCAAGTCACGAGACCACTATGAACAGAAGTATAACAAATTTATAGTCTGGTCTAAAACTAAAAATATTAGTAAATATTTCTATAATTTGAATAAAAACCCCTGCTTATTTTAATTAGGTACTTAAGTTTCCCAAACCTTATGGGGCCTTCTGGTAGAAGTGTAGTGGATAATTTACATCTTAACATATTTTTAAGAACTAAGCAAAAAAGATGATTGTGGGAATTATACAGCATGGTTGAACGTAAAGCACAACGTTGACGTACCCAAATTGATTTTTTTTAAGCAAAAAATTAAACAAAAAACAGGAAGTAACTACTAAAGTAAAATTTTCAACAATATGTAGAATACCGAAGTCAATCTTCTTTTAATCATAATTCAGGAGCGCTTTGTACAAAAAATCCCTAGAAGATGCTAATTAAGAAAATAACAGTTAAAGATGACGTGGTGCTAATTAACGTACCAAGCACTAAAAATAATCGTCAATTTATGATTTGTCAGCCAGAATGCACCATGTTTGACAAAAATATATTGATCTTCTAAGAAAAGTTAAGTTAAGTTAAGATAAAATACAACACGGGAGAAGTAACCCTAGAAGACATAATGGCTTAATTGGTATAAATAGAAAAAAAATAGACAAGACTAATAAGAACATGAATTAAGAAGAAGGAAGAATAAGGGAGCTAGAGGATACAATAAACAATCAATCAGAAAGAATAGTAAAACTAGAAGCTGAATTAAGGAAATAAATTTTAAAGAGAAATTCTTAAACGAAATAAGTACCTCTTTTAAAACATTTCCTCTTCTAATTATTCTTTCTGGGGCCAGTGACTGTATCTCAATCTTCCTTCTTCTTATTCATGTTCTGTGGTCTTGTCTATTTTCTGGCCCCTGGGGCCTCTCCGTGACCATGTTATCTTAACAACAACTTTCAATGTTTGTCAAACATGGTGCGACAAATCATCGTGGTACGTTAATTAACACCACGTCGTGTTGACAACCAATTAACATCTTCAGGAGATTTTATTGCGCTGGTATAAAGAAGATTGTTTCGTGACCAGCGACGAAATTTTGCTTTTAACTCTGTTTTGTTTATTTTGGCAAAATCAATTTGGTCAACGATGTGCGACATGCTGCTCAATTCCCGCAATCTTTTGGTTCTTGTTATCAAGTCATCACTACTCTACCGAAGACTTATAGGTTTGAAGCAAGTACGAACAAAATAACGGGGTTGAAGCCATAAATGACCTGTATTGCTGGTTTTAGTTCGAACAATTGCAGATGAT
The DNA here is from genome assembly GCA_030710515.1 of Abscondita cerata. Classification (NCBI taxonomy): domain Eukaryota; kingdom Metazoa; phylum Arthropoda; class Insecta; order Coleoptera; family Lampyridae; genus Abscondita; species Abscondita cerata. The sequence continues at coordinate 118,619 of JALBCR010000148.1, forward strand.
GTCTCGTGACTTTGACACAGTACGCGACCTGCTTCGGTACGAACTCTACTAGATACGACGGTGAAATTATAAAAAGTTAATACTAACAACTGACTAAAATGTTTTTTTTGATAACGAGCTGTTTCCCATTTGCTGGTTCAGGCAATTTTAAGCTGCGTTTACGATAAGCCGAGACTAACGGTGTAAAGCATTCGTTGCGTCGACCACTTTCAACAACGCGTATTTTACGATTGAAGCGATAACAACATTCAAAGAGCATTATCTGACTGGCTGGTTCTGCACGGTCGGTGATACTCTCGTCGAAGAAGCTGTAAAAAAGACAGAAAACTGGGCGGCGTGTTTTGATTGCAACTTTGGGACAGAAAAAGAACCTCTGTAATCCCGCTTTTCTGGTACAAGCGGCAACAGAAAATTTAATACCAAATGCGTGACTGCGCAACGCTGTCGTTAACGGCGTAAAGCAATATTGTTTTTTTTCGTTGGAAAACGACCACATTTGCGCATACAAAGATTTTGGTGAGATAAACTCGTCGCGAGCTCGACAGGCTAACTGTTTATTTCTGTTATTGATGCCGCATCTT